>JAOTRH010308427.1:26599-37917 GCA_034768845.1 Heliamphora exappendiculata
TGGTTTCAACGTGTGGTTGATGAATGAGTGCCTTTAAATGTTATGCATGACTTTGTGTCTCACCAAATGCATAGCATCTATGTGTGTAACTTGGGATTCGATTGCTTCTGTGGTAAATGACCATAAAGAATTGTTTAATTGGGGCAAGTACTTTCCTGCAGTGAAAGACCGTAAAGAATTGCATAATTGGAGCTGATGTTAGTCCTGCAGTGAAAAACCATATAGAGTTTGCATAAATGGGGTTAGTACTTGTCTCTAGGTGGAAGACCATAAAAGAGTGCAAAGTGTGTGTAGGAGACATCGTAGGTTGTGAAAACCTAGTTGGAATATAACGTGTTATGTATGATTATTGAACTGTTATATGTTACTAGATTATATGAAAACCATTTTGTGACGTACGTAGTCGAGTTATTTATATAATTTTTGATTACATGTTATATTTTTAATCCATGCTAGTCGATTCCTATTAGGTTCGGCTCACGTTGTGGGATTTAAAAACTTTCAAGTGAATTGGTCACGCTGGATGATCCTGAGGAGCCCCTGTGAGACCCTGACCTGTTTTCTTTTTCGACATTTTTCGGCGCGTGTTACGTGTTTATGTGATAGCATGTTTTTATATACTTTTGATGTATGATCGGGGTTAGATATGCATGCAGGGCAGGTTCTCGGGGGCGTGGAATGTTACGGTGCAAATTTTGAAAAATTTTAAAAAAAGATATTTTGAATGCCTATAAATATCTAGAGTTAGATATTTTTAAAAGATATTTGTAAAATTTCTCCAGTAAATTTTCTTTCTCTCTGCCTTCTCTCTAAGTTCTCAGGGGCCCGGGGCTCGATTTTCAACAATCCAACAGTTGATCCTTGCTTTTGGCACAGTGGGTTACGCGTTCATCTGGACGGAATTTTATTCCGACGAAGCTCGATTTTGCATGGGGTTCGAGGCGTCAAGTTTTTAACTCACTGAGGTAGGATACTAGACTCTCATATCTTATAAGGGTGCTACGTGTATTCCTGTGTGTTTTTAATGGTTTGATTGTTGTAGATCTGATTTTGCTTCAAGAAAATTGAGTTTTGGTTTAAAAAGACTTTTGTGTGTTTTTGGTCGCGTGAACCGAGTTTTGAAGCTTTTAGTTCGGTGGTCTTTAGTGGTTTGAGTTCGTGTAAGTCCATGGGAGTTTATTATATGCGAATCGGTAGGTTTATGGATGTTTTGATGCATCATAATGGGTGTTGGAGAGTTTGGGGACTTAGAACACCAAGAACAGGAAAATCTAGGTTTTTCTCGGGTGGTAGCTCACTCGAGCTCCCGATGTCCGCTCGAGCGGACTCGCTGCGCAGGACCGTTCTGTTTTGATGTTATCTCTCTCATTCGGACTCAGACTTGAGTCGTTCTTGTACTCAAATCGAAGCCCCGAAAGTCTTCTTTCCAATGACACCTTTCTCACGTTAAATTTCATTTTGTAGAAAAAGCTATGACCAAAAGAGTGAATGTGTGTCAAGATTTTCAAACCATTTTTCACCCGTTTCTGGCCAAATGTTGGAAAATGGTTGTTTTTCATCCTTATGGGCCCTTTCTACCAAGTTTCTTATTTCTTGGGGTGTCGTGGGCTTGTGTGAGCTTGTGTGTGGGTTCACGTTGCCGTGTTGGGTGTTAGTGTTTTGGTGGTTGGGATCTTGGTTTGGGTTTCTTCCCAGCATTGACTGCTCAGTGGTGGTTGTGCACTTGAACGAGCTGGTGGCCGAGAGTTGAGACAGTGGGTGATCGCTCGAGCGGAGGTTGTTCGCTCGAGCGAGGTGGTGGTGTTGACCTTCGGGTTTGGCTTTGGTTTTCTGAATCGTTAGTTGTCCTGGTGAGTGACGGGTCGTTCGGGTGAGCGGATGATGGGTGCGTGTGGCATGTGATGTCGTATCGGGTTATATGACAGGTAACGTCATGATGTGGGGTTATATATGGCTATGTGCGTTTATAATCGGCTTTGAGCATCTATAACTCTAGTTTATTTATGTACGAATTGTGAAGTCATACATGGCTTGCTGCCGATATGTATAATGTGATTTTATGCTTTAAAACTCAATTTTATAGGCATGTATATGTGGCCTCTGAGGAGCGGATGCATATGATGTATATTGCACGGGTTACGTGCGTTGCGTGTGTTGCACGGGTTGCGTGCGTTGCATGGGTGGCATGCATTAGATGGGGCGGTGGTCCTTCGGTGAAAGCCCGAGAAGACACGTGACAGATGGGGTGGGGGTCCTTTGGTGAAAGCCCGAGAAGATCCTTGTGTTGTATGGGTGCTTTGGACCCTCTGGTCTATCCTGTAAATTAAGCCGGATGCCTCTGTTAATGGCGTTGTCGTTATAACTCCGTCTAGAACTTGTCATTACCAAGCCAGTCTGTGTGACTCGGGTCTAGGGTAATGGGCAGGAGTCTATAGTTGTTACCTTTGTATGTGTTTTTACTATTTTTTCTTAACTGTGGCATGATATCTGTTAGGATGATATGCATAGTTTCAAGGATAGAACGTGATCTTAAAGATAGTGCGTGTGATGCATATATGTTATGTGTTAGGTGTGTTGCTCATAGTGTGTTGAGCGTAGTGCATGTGGAATGAGTAGCTTGTTGGGGCTTGGTAGAGCTGGCTTAGATGTATATCCATGTGCTGTATGTACATATATATCTATTATATTTGGGACTCATGCGAGTCATGTTATCATACTATTTTGTTGGCTCTGATGAGTCATGATCTAAAATTGTTTCCAGATTGTTTTAAGGCTTGAAAGAGAGTCTAAAATTGCACCTCGTTTTCCTAGCTTGTTTAGCTTATATTGCATGTACTATCTGGTTTTTGCTGAGCTTTGGCTTATGGTGTGCGATTTTGATTATCTTCAGGTACCGATCACGCAGGTTGATTTAGGGTTGCTGGAAGGGCGGAAGATCTATAGTCTTTGTTTTTGCTCGTTTTGAACATGTATACTATAACATGTTTTTCGACATTGGCGCCATGTAACGTAAGCCATTTGGTGATTATATACAATACATGTATGGTTTAATTTGAGAGTATATCCTTGGGTTGAGTATTATATTTGGTTGTTTGTGGGTGTTTCACGTGACCCAGAGTTTAGGGCGTGACAGCTTGGTATCAAAGCTATGGGTTCGAATACCTAGAGTCATGGGAAGAGGGTGCATCATCGTGTGAGGTTGATTGTGTGTGCTTGACTTCATGTGTTTAGCTATTCTAATAGATCGAGCGTGATAGCGTGTTGAATACGTGAATGATGTGTATATGTGAGCATGGAGGATGAATTGTGGGATTGATTAGTCCTGCCTTTGGGCGTTTGGATTAACAAACTTGGTAGCCAAGTTAGAAACACGTTTAGCTTATGTGATTTCTAGCAGGGAATCTGAGTAGGTTATCCAGATAGACGCATCATTCTTGTTGGTTCTCCTCGGTATGTGGGGTTTGATTAGCATGAACCTATGTGCTTATGTGATTAGCATGCTCATACGGTTTATGCTTATGTGCGGCTTCTTATGTTCTGTCTTTGCATTCATATAGACACGATGTCCACGCGGAGAGGACTAGGTCGTGGTCGAGGCCGTGGCCATGGTTTTGGCCGAAGGGACATTCCAGTCCCAGATATTAGGGATGCGAATGCACCCCAAGGACCTGTTGATGGAGATCTATTGCGTGAGATGGTCAGCTCCATCCGGCAGCTGACTGAGGCCTCTATGGAGAGAGAGAGTGTACCAAAATCGAGGGCGACGGTCGTAATGCGCGAGTTCCGACGTCTGGACCCTCCTACCTTTTCTGGGGATCCCAACCCCACGGTAGCCACAGAATGGCTGGAGCTAGTCACCAGGATCTTGGACACACTTCAGATTGAGGAGGACGAGTTATGAGTTTCTTTTGCTTCCTTCCAGCTGAGGGGGAGTGCTCACATGTGACAGAAGTTTGCCAGGACTACCGCTGGAGGCACTTGGGAGGCTTTCACAAAGGTATTTTTGGAGAAATACTTTCATACGACTTTAAGGGATCGGTACAGAGAGGACTTTCTTTTCCTAACTCAGGGGACGATGACAGTGATTGAGTATGAGGCTGAGTTTACTAGCCTATCTCGATTTGCACAAGAGAATGTACCCACTGATGAGTTCTGCACGAAGAGGTTTGAGAGGGGTTTGAGGCCTCCTATCAGAGATCGAGTGGCAGCATTCAGGATGCATGTTTTTACAGAGTTGGTGGAGACCGCATGAAGTTGGAGGACACTCTAAATGAGACACGCAGAGACAGAGACTGTAGGAATCAGCAGGACGGGGGACGTGCACAGTCCCGGGGGCGCAATGATAAGCGTTAACTGATATCTGGTCCGAGTTCGTATCAAGTGGGGTCGTACCAGCAACACATTTCAGTATCCTCACCTCCCGTAGTCTCAATGGGAAGGCCAGAGCAGTATGACTTTTGTTGCTTCTGATGCAAGCAGCTCGGACATCGTATAGTGGATTGCCCACAACAGAAGCAGTCCTAGGGTTCGGTATTGGTTCAGTCACAGGGAGGGAGTCACAGATTTGTTATGGATGTGGCCAGCCTGGACACATTCGTAAGGATTATCCTAAGAGAGAGAGTGCGCTGAGTACAGCGGGCACACTAGGGGGTTCATTTGTGCAGGACCGACAGCTGCATCCAGTAGGTCAGACTTCCTAGGCAACAGATAGGGGAACTTCAATTCAGTCGGTACAGCAGCCAACAGCGCCGAGTTATAGTGGACAAGGAAGAGCAGCATTGCCATAGGCGTATGCCCTTATAGCTCCCAGTTCTTTTAGGGCACCGGTCGTGGTGGATGATGCAGATATGCCTTCAACGAGCAGAGGTACTTTCTGAGTCACAGGGTATGGGCCAGTTTCTTGTTGCATCTGTTTGGGAGTTGATGATGGATTCTGTAGGTGATATGCTATGCTGAGGCAGTGGCTGGTGATGGTGTGAGGTTGGGGTGAGTTGTAGATCCCGTGTCGTTGAGATAGTTGGCCATTGTTTAAGATGCCTGACCTTGTTTGACTATGCCCTAGGAATGGTTTTCCCGACCATCTCGTATGCCTATGTCGATTGCGATCGACGGTTTGTTGTTTTGACCTTGAGATTAATTTCAAGGACGAAATTCCTTTAAGGGGGGGTAAAGTTGTGAGACACTGACCCGTTTTCTTTTTCGGCGTTTTTCGACGCACGTTTTGTGTCTATGTGATAGCATGTTTTTATATGCTTTTGATGCATGATCGGGGTTAGATATGTATGCGGGGCAGGTTCCCGGGGGCGTGGGATGTTACGGTGCAAATTTTGAAAAATTTCAAAAAAAGATATTTTGGATGCCTATAAATATCTGGAGTTAGATATTTTCAAAATTTCTGCAGTAAGTTTTTTTTTCTCTCTGCCTTCTCTCTATGTTCTCGGGAGCCCAGGGCTCAATTTTCAATGATCCAACAGTGGATCCTTGCTTTTAGCACGGTGGGCTACGCGTTCATCTGGATAAAATTTTATTATGACGAAACTCGATTTTGCACGTGGTTCGAGACGTCGAGTTTTTAACTAACCGAGGTAGGATCCTAGACTCTCATGTCTTATAAGGGTGCTACGTGTAATTGTGTGTGTTTTTAACCATTAAATTGCTGCAGATCTAATTTTGTTTCAAGAAAATCGAGTTTTGGTTTATAAAGGGTTTTTGTGTGTTTTCGGTTGGGTGAACCGGGTTTTGAAGCTTTTAGTTCGGTGGACTTTGGTGGTTTGAGTTCGTGTATGTCCGTGGGAGTTTTTTATATGCGAATCGGTAGGTTTATGGGTGTTTTGATGCATCATAGGGGTGTTGGAGAGTTTGGGGGCTTAGAACGCAAAGAACAGGAAAATCTGGGTTTTTCTTGGGTGATAGCTCGCTCGAGCGGCTGATGTCCGCTCGAGCAGACTGGCTGTGCATGGCCATTTTGTTTTGATGTTATCTCCCTCATTCGGACTCATAATTGGGTCATTCTTATACTCAAATCGAAGCCCCGGAAGTCTTCTTTCCAATGACACCTTTCTCACCGTAAAATTCTTTTTGTAGAAAAATCTATGACCAGAAGAGTGAAGGTGTGTCAAGATTTCTAAACCGTTTTCACCCATTTTTTGGCCGAATGTTGGAAAGGTTGTTTTTCATCCTTGTGGGCCCTTTCTACCAAGTTTCTTATTTCTTGGGGTGTCGTGGGCTTGTGTGATCTTGTGTGTGGGTTCATGTTGCTGTGCTGGGCGTGTGTGGGTCCGAGTTGGCCGTGTTGGGTGTTAATGTTTTGGTGGTTGGGATCTTAGTTTGGGTTTCTTCCCAGCGTTGACCGCTCGAGCGGTGGTTGTGCGATCGAGCGGGCTGGTGGCCAAGAGTTAAGTCAGTGGATGACCGCTCGAGCGGTGGTCATCCGCTTGAGCGAGGTGGTGGCAAAGATATATGTCGGTTGGGGACCGCTCGAGCGGTGGTTGAGCGCTCAAGCGCTTGGGTGGTGTTGACTTCAGGTTTGGCTTTGGTTTTCTGTATCGTTGGTTGTCCCGATGAGTGGACGGGTCGTTCGGGTGAGCGGATGACAGGTGCGTGTGGCATGTGATGTCGTGTCGGGTTATGTGATAGGTAGCGTCATGATGTGGGGTTATATATGGCTATGTGCGTTTATAACCGGCTTTGTGGATCTATAACTCTAGTTTATTTATGTACGTATTGTGAAGTTATACATGGCTTGTTGTCGATATGTATAACGTGATTTTATGCGTATGATGCATATTGCACGGGTTGCGTGCGTAGCGTGTGTTGCACGGGTTGCGTGCGTTGCATGGGTGGCATGCATTAGATGGGGCGGTGGTTCTTCGGTGAAAGCCTGAGAAGACAGATGATAGATGGGGCGGTGGTCCTTTAGTGAAAGCCTGAGAAGACACATGATAGATGGGGCGGTGGTCCTTCGGTGAAAGCCTGAGAAGATCGAAGGCCCGAGAAGACACATGATAGATTGGGCGGTGGTCCTTCGGTGAAAGCCTGAGAAGACACATGATAGATGGGGCGGTGGTCCTTCGGTGAAATCCCAAGAAGACACGTGATAAATGGGGCAATGGTCCTTCGATGAAAGTCCAAAAAGACACGTGAAAGATGGGTTGGGGGTCCTTCGGTGAAAGCCCGAGAAGATCCTTGTGTTGTGTGGGTGCTTTAGACTCTCGGGCCTACCCCGTAAATTAAGCCGATTGCCTCTGTTAATGGCGTTGTCGTTGTAACTCCATATAGAACTTGTCATTACCATGCCAGTCTGTGTGACTCGGGTCTAGGGTAATGGGCAGGAGTCTATAGCTGTTATCTTTGTATGTGTTTTTACTATTTTTCCTTAACTGTGGCATGATATCTATTAGGATGATATGCATAGTTTCAAGGATGGAACGTGATCTTAAAGAGAGTACGTGTGATGCATATCTATTATGTGTTAGGTGTGTTGCTCATAGTGTGTTGAGCGTAGTGCATGTGGCATGAGTAGCTTGTTGGGGCTTAGTAGAGTCGGCTTAGATGTATATCTATGTGCTGTATGTACATATATATCTGTTATCTTTGGGACTCGTGCAAGTCGTGTTATCAAACTATTTTGTTGGCTCTGATGAGTCGTGATCTAAAACTGTTTCCAAATTGTTTTAAGACTTGAAAGAGAGTCTAAAACTGCGCCTCATTTTCCTAGCATGTTTAGCTTATATTGCATGTACTGTCTGGTTTCTACTGAGCTTTGGCTTATGGTGTGGGATTTTGATTTTCTTTAAATACCGGTCACGTAGATTGATCCTGGATTGCTGGAAGGGCGGAAGATCTGTAGTATTCCTTTTTGCTCGTTTTGAACATATATGCTATAACATGTTTTCCGGCGTTGACGCCGTGTAATGTAAGTCGTTTGGCGATTATACACAATGCATGTTTGGTTTAATGTGAGAGTGTATCCTCGGGTTCGGTATTATATTTGGTTGCTTGTGGGTGTTTCACGTGACCCAGAGTTTGGGGCATGATAACCCCGGAGGTAGCTGAAGACGAAATTCTTAGTTTTGTTGTTCGGTAGTCGTTACCATTTTTTTTAATGGATCATGTAATTATGTTATATGTTTCGGACTTGAAAGTATATGTCTTGTAAGCCTTAGGGCCTTCATATCAATGCATGTGATGCTTGTATGATGATGAGAGAAACCATGGTTGGTTGTTTTAGTTTCTTGGTTGAATAAAACGGTTTTTGTTTAGTTGGTTCCAACGTTTTAATAAATCATTTTCGATTGATTTTATGTTTAACATAAATTTTGGTGCCTCGAGGAAGGTTTGAACCTTATTTTAGTAGACTCGGTATGCCTTGGAGGATTTCAAAAGGGTTGGAAAATGGTTATGTTATGGGAGAAAAGTTGGGTTTTGAAAAATGATCTAGAGCCAGACCACTCGATAGACCACTCGAGCGGTTTATCGAGCGGTCAATGAGAACCCTCGGTTGTTTTACAAGTCGTGAAAAAAATAGTGAGTATGTAGGGACCTCTTAAGCGGTCTTTTGACCGATCGAGCGGTTTAGGCAAAAAGTGAATATTTTGATTGTTTTGTTTCTAAACCTTGGCTCCTGAGGACTTTGAACTTATTCTTTTAGGTCTTCTTTTACATAAAATAAACCCTCAAAAATGCATTTTTCAAAGGTTTTAAGTTTATTTTCATCTACGTTCTTAGACCCATTTGGGCTCGGGTGGTTTTGATGGATCCTGGTATTTCAAGACGGGTTTTCTTAGGTGGTTCGCGTGACCCAGGTTTTGGGACGTGACAACCTCCATCACTACCAACCCCACCCATGCCACGACTGTCGTCGCCGATGCCTACCACTATCATATACAAGAGGGGGAGAAACAAAAGGGAATACGTTTCTTAAGGTGAGTGAGGAATTCGGGAGAAACCGAGTGAAAGAGTTGAGAGGATCACAAGAGAGAAGAGAATCGAGGGAAAGAGAAAGAAAGTTTTGTTCGGACAAATGAAAACTTTTGAACACCCTATTTCTGTGTAACTATATATAACCTCACGGCCGCGACATTTGTTCCCTTTAAAAATCGCGGCCATTGCATCCGAGCCACAGCCGTGAACTCCTTTGCTATCAGTCGTATGAAATTTCAAATGTTCTTTTCTAAACGTGACATCTCAACCCAATAGCAGCAATAACCTTTGGGTTATTTGTCACGGCTGTAACATCCATAACATAGTGGCCATAATATTTTGTTGACCAAAGCTTTGAAGTTTTGACTCAAATTCCCCCTTTTCAAAAAGAACTTTCTTATGGTATCATTAGCGAAAACCTAAGATGTTTGTTCCCTTTTGAGATTAAAGAAAAGTAAACCTTCTCGGTACTCCTCGTGACCTTAAATTGACTATTCGGTCCTGTTCAACACCCTAAACCATCCTGGTCCACCTCGCGACCTTAAACTAACTCCCGGTCCTTTCATGACCTAAAATTAATCATCAATTGTTTGGTCCTCCTCATGACCTTAAACTGACTCTCCATTCTTTTCATGACTTAAAACTGATTCTCAGCTTCCCAGTCCTCCTCATGACCGTAAACTACCTCTTTGGTCCTATCCAAGACCCTAAACCTTCTCGATCTTACTCATGATCTTAAACTGACTCCCTGATCATTTCATGACCTACAACTAATTCTCAACTTTCTCAGTCCTCTTCGTGACCTTAAGCCGACTCCCTGGTCCTTTCATGACCTAAAAATCGATTATCAAATTCTCGGTCTTTTTTATGACCTAAAACTATTCTTTGATCTTCTTCGGTCTGTGTTGAGAGCTTAAATTTGTCTCCAGTACGTTTGCTTCATGAAATCATATGGAATTACCTATTTGCATCATGAAGTTACCTGCCATGCATCATGATCTACTTGTTTGCATCATATGCATTACCCTACGAACTAAGTTTTGGTATGATCCCTTGCAATAGAGTACGCAGGCAACTCAATGAGAATTAGAATGCGACCACACTTTTTCATATATTTTTCTTTTCGTAAGATTGACAACTTAGTCAAAAGGATTGTCTATAAAACTTTGACACTCATCTGCACTATGAATTGTTGCAAGTTCTGTCAAAGAGGGACAACTTTAGACACCCTAATTTGACCAAACCGTATCTTTGGAAACCCCCGAGCGCTCTCCGATAATGAAGATATATAGGAGTATGCAAAAGGATACCTCCGAGCAATTTTGAAACCAAGAGCTCGACTCGAAATCCAAGAAAACACCTTGTAACGTCCCAACTTTCAGGTACATTGGGACTTACATATAGATACAAATATGATTATACTAACGCTTCATTCATATATATTCATATATTAATACATAAGATTATATCTTGGGGGGCTCACAAACATACAAATAATATAGTCATCCAAATGTGATTACAAAAGGTACAAGAGACATCTTGAGATAATAAACAAAATAAACAAAAAAACTACCTTCGTTTGCTAATCTTAGCCCGAGTCATCGTGCTCCTGGTACTTGCGCTACTCGGTCAATTCCTCCTCGTAAGGTAAGCCCTCTTCTTTACCTGCGGCATAACTCCCTGAGCGGAAGCCCCAAAAAAAAATCCCCAAATCCACTAACAAACTCATGGCACAAAATCACCAAAACACATTCCATATAACACTTAATGCATTTATATATCACGGAGACAGGAAAATTTGAAAAATACAAGCATGGTAAGCGGGCAAATATAAAATAACTAATTATGCATGTAATGATGAGTGCAATGCAAATGCATATGCCCAACCCGATTATAAATCAACCAATCGAATTCCAAATGGCACCATTACGTTCCCATACATTAGGTTCCCATACGTCAACGTTCCCGATCACGGCGGCATATAGCGGTCGTTCGGATCAAGACGTGACACGACTCAAGACGTAACATAGCACAAAACGTACATGGCACATCGTTAACATCCTAAGAATAAAGATTTTTTAACCAAGAGAAAAAGGGTCTGCCTTCCCTCGGATCGATCAAGTTCAAGGTACAACTCAAAGTGTACAAGAGATAACCCACAAGATGTCTCCAGTGCCACAATCACAATGCTCATGGTACAACTATAACAATCCACCATGGTACACCTGTTCATAGCATGAAGTACAAATAAACATAGCAAGGAGTGTTGGGAATATATACTGAAAAATCATACTTTTTATGTATTTTATTCTGGATCCTTGACATATTAATGAGAAACATTTGAGATGGTTTTGCATTTATGGTTTCATATTTACATTTGTGATGTATGAATGCAT
>JAOTRH010308536.1:0-37900 GCA_034768845.1 Heliamphora exappendiculata
TGTCTAGTATTTGACTCGGTGCGTGCTGCACGGAAGATCGGGTCAAAGGTTCTGACAGATTATACATGTAGGCTCACGATCATAATGGACCCAGACATTCCATTGGTACGATTATAGTACATCGTTATAGTAGCTGGTCTTGGCTAGGTCGAAGGGATCGAATCCAGGTTTTGAAAACTCGATGTTCGAGTTCGATGTGTTAGTAAACTTGGAGTGTATTGAGTAGGATCAACGAGATGATCGATTCTATACTGACTATATGAATTGATCCGCATCCTATATTATCATGTATTGCTCGAACTCTTAATCCCGAAGTGATTGATTAATTGTGTTCAGAAAATGTACATTATTTTGAGTCGTCAATGGTTGAGATTTTCTCAATGAGATCAACAATACCGATGAGTTAGGTACTGGCATTGTTTGTCCGATTTAGATTGGGGAGTTCCTCCTCGTGTGCTTTGCTTATAGATTTGATTATGCTAAATCTGTACAGTGGATCTTCGATCCGGCATATCAAAAGGTTAAGCTGTGCGGTTGCGAGGAGAAGAGGATAATTAAATCGGGTTATCAGTAACCTAATTTAATTATCAGGAATCCATATCTTAAACGTGGAGAGAATTTAGTGCATTTGATAATTGGAGACTCAAGACATAATTTGAGTTAGGGCCGGAAGTTCAGTCAGAACCTTTAGTGGAATAAGTTCTTGTTCGTGCGAGAAACGATCTAACTCGGGGACAGAGTTAGGGATATCCAATTTTTTCGTACGGTTAGCCCGAGTTCTATACTTCCTTGTGATCTCTCACGTAGCCCACTATACGCACGGCTATTTTTCTTATTGCTTTCGGTTATTATTTAATTTAATTTGAATGTCGGTTTTGCCACCGGGGGGATTACTCCCTAGGTGGCCGGCCCTAATAGGAGATGGTGGGTTTTTTTATTTTATGTTAAGTGTATATCTTTTTATCTTTGTTGGAAAGAGAATATATATACACTTAATATCCTTTTTGATATATGGCTATATATTAAAAGGAGGCTCTATAAAGAAAATCCTAACCCTAATTTCTCCTAACTTAGCCGCCACTCTCTCTCTCTCTCTCTCTTTTGGAAATTCATATTTTGCCTTTTGGAGATAAGTGTGAAGAGAAATCAAGGCAAGAATATATGAAAATCCAGATCGGTGCCCACTCGCCGAGATCGTCGTGTGTGTCGGGATATACGTGAGAAGATCGTTGGGTCGTCTCGGATCGTTGTTCAGCATCAAGGAAATTTGTTCAACTTTCTTGATGGTATATTTAATCATAAAATATCAGATTATTTTATTATTTTTCATGAAAATCGCACAACGTCGTTTTTCAAAAAAATTTCGCTGTGCGGCTCTAACAAAGAATACCTTTTGTCAATCGATTCTTTAACTATGATTTGAATTCGAGTTGAAACTCTTGTCAGATTTTCTATTATATTTCTTTACGCCATCCTCGAACGTAGTGTGGGCTACGGACTATCGAGAACTCGTACTGGTAGAACGCAGATATCTTTCATCTTGAAAGATAAAATATGATATATGATTATATAAAACTGGTTCAGCCTACCCGCGTATATATAGGGCTACAGTAGAGATCTGGAGAGTAATTATGAGTAAGACTTCTAGTGGAACACAGATAACTACCAGCGATTTCTGTAAATATGGAAAGACGCAACTATTTCTGTAATTTTCATAAAATAATGAATTACAGTTCACACCACTAGAGAATCATAATTTCACTTTGACCCATAATCTCAAAACTTTCTTGTATTGAGCTCTTGTTATTAAATGCTTACCATTTCTCCTCACGTTGAGATTTTTGATAGCTGCCAATTAAATTTAATTACTGATAATTTAATTTAATCGGCATCTTGATATTCTTTAAACCCTTCTACTTAAGTTATTTGACCGCCGGATAATTAAATCCACCTTCCGGGTTTGACTCGATCAAAACTTATAAGTATGCTTAAGGGAATATTGTCAATCCTGATTATTCGGGACGTAAATTCTGTTAATAATTAATATTTACCATATATATAATACCGCTATTCAACCCATTGGGAATTTAGACCCATATAAGATCGCTTCGTCCTTTAAATCAAAACAATGAATATTAATTATACGTAAATCAATAATTATTTTAGGATTTAGAGCATAAGCACAATTCATAATAATCTTGGAGTGTGAATTAATTTATATAGTCAGTATAAAATTAATTACCACAATGTGTCTCGTTCAATACACACAAAGTGTACTAGTACAGAGAGTCGAAACAATAGACGACGCTATTATCTGTTCCCCGTAACCAAGATAGGCCTACTAAAACTCTGTGCTACAGTCGTACCGATGGTATGCCCATTTTCATCTAAACTGTAAACATAAAACTTATATTCTGTAAGAATCTAAAATCTGATCTTCTGTATGTAAGCCATACTTTATACACCAGATTAAATACTATACAAAATATTAGACATCAATGCGTAACAAAGAAATGATATGCATACATTGCTCATAAAGATTCTCAAAAAATAAAAAATTAATTTTATTAAAAAATAAAATAAAATACTAAAAATATAATTTTTAATATACCAACCATAATATGGACAAGGTTGGTTTTATACGTTCAATATTTTGGAAAAAACGGTTGTTTAATCTTACTATTTTCTTAAACCGATCACTACGAAATTTTCAATGATCACTTCGCATACTTGTGGCACGAGAATTGTTTGATTAGTACTAGCCTAAAAGCCTTTGTCTGATGAGTGTATCCTTTCTCGGGATAATGCAATAAGTTTAACTAACGTATATCTTAGAGTTTGTGAATTTGGACATACCTTCGATCATTAACGAATACTCCTTTTTCTTTTGGAATCTCGGCCCATGGATTATCTTATTGGTCAGGCTGTATTATCATTCCTGAACTGCTCGTTCTCCTTTTATGAATATTATAATTTCTTCCCCTTGGTAGCGGGCATTCAAACTCTTTATGTCCAAACTTATTGCAATTGAAACTGATTGTTGAGTTTATTTATTGTGAATGGCGGACACTCCCCTCATCGTCTTCTAGTTGGTCTAGTTGCATCACCTTTTTCACACTATTTGCTCCTTGATGCAACGAATTTGTTTGATTCTTGTAACTCTATTATGATTAACGGTAGTTGTAGTTTAATTCTCTTTGTTGTGGGCATTCAGATCTCTTATGTCCAAGCGTTCGACATTGATAACATATTTTTAATTTTGGTGCCCTTTTTCCTAGTTGTTCCCTTAGGTCACCTTGAGAGTAAGGTTCCGAGCATGTGATCTTCTTGTTATTCCGTAGTGGTCCTCCTTAATTGTCTTCTTCAGTTCTTATTGGGCAGTGTATCATCTTATGTTCTAGCTGGTTGTACCTATAGCAAGCTCTTACTATTAGTTGTTGTTGCTTTGTGGCCTTGATCCAAACCTCAGTTGTTCGGAAAAAATTCTTCCTCTCAGGTGCTTGGATATTCTATACCCTTAGATCCGATAAATACCATGATCCTTCCTAGGGTGCCTTTTCTTGTGTTTGACCCAAATTGGCTACTAGGTCTTAGAAGATTCATGCTAGGCTCGGGACTTCCACTTGCTTTTTAGTTTCACCAATTTTTACTAAACATCCATGGTTTTGTCTTTGTCCCGCCATCTCTAAAAAAGAGAAAAGAAAAAAGGGGTCACGAAACTGTTTGCTAAAGCTGGTTCTACTTATATGACACTCAATCTGTTCATTAGTATAAAATGTCTCATCGAATGAGATTCTACCGCTCTTTATTGTAGATTGTCAATGCAGGGCTACCATTCTGAGTTCTATATGAAGTTCTTTTATTGTATTTTAGGTTTCACTTCATTGACTAGCAGAGCTATGTTCTGACCAATCAGTTTCTCTCTATTTCTATTTTGTATATTGATAATCTCGTAGTATTGTGTTCACACAAAACCCTATATGGTTGTAAAAGCTAGCTCGGGAATGGTTTGTTGTAAGTAGGTCTAGATCGAAGATAAGAGTTTCCTTTAATTTCCCTTATGCATATACTTTTGTTAGTTTAGAACTAGTGCTAGACTGTCCAGGCGAGATGCGGGTCTTGTTTAGGTATAGTAGGGAACTTATGTTGGTGCAGATCTTACGGGTGTTACTTTTGCTTGTAGCTTCCTATGTGTTCTAGAGTCTGTGGATAGAGAGCGAGCAGTCTTAGAGAGGTAATTCATTGTAACTCGAATGTTATCGTACTCTTGAGGCGGTCTTTGACAAATCTTGGCGATAAGTCCATAATCAAATGCTTTCTAACCTTTCCAAGTGTTATACTGTTTCTCTTAGCTTCTATCGTTTGTCCTTCATGTGTTGGTATGCAGGGTTTGGATGTCTCTTCCATTGAATGCATTGTTTCTCTCCAGTTATTGGTCACTCTAGGACAATTGAATTGTGGCAAAAGGTATGTCTGAGGCAAATATTGAGTCACGTGATCCATTGTGGTTTGATGGTAAACTCTCCATCAAGCTCCTAATGCTCATATTGTTGTCAGAAATTTTCCATTGAAAGCAGGGATGGCTAGATTCGGATACTATCATTTTGGTGAGAAAAGTTGACATGAATATCGATACGTACAGATATTCTTTCGTTCCTTACATACTAAGGGTTCCCTAAGTTTGAGGTTGTCTCTTGTTTTCCACTTCTCTACTGTTGGCAAGAATCTTTTTCTTTTCAGTTCACTGGATGTGTGGGTCTGCTATGAACTAGTCTGGAAAAGTCTAAACTTTGTCACATAGTGGTGTCATGAGTCCCTTGATGTGAAGCTATGGTTCCTAACTATAGGTTATGATAGCATAGTTCTACTTGTCGGCTCCTTTAAAAAGGTGCAGTTAGTTGAGTAAACCCTTACTTAACTATTCCTGCAATCGGGGGTCTCAGTCTTCAAAACTTTGTTAAATGCGGACGTTGACGATACTTTAAGTCATAATGTTGAGGAAAGATTGCCCTATGATTCGAAGAGGTGTTAAGAGGTTTCCATGCATTGTCTTAGTCTTCCGTGAAAGTGTTGAAGCCTAATAACGTAATATCCTGACGTTCGTCATCACTCATAGGCCTACAGGTAAGGTTTTGAAGATCGACGGGAAAACATACGTGGGGATTAATAAGGGAGGTTAGCTCAATTTTACTAGTTTTAGAGAAGGTGACCATAAGGCAATGAATAGGTAATTGCTTAGCGAAAAATTTGGAATGGTATAAAACATAACTGTGACTAGAGTAACTTAGGGCGGAACCCAGATGGTTCAGGGATAGGTTGAATTTAGGCAAGGTGTCATAGTTAAAGCAATCACCATTGGCTCGGGTCGAGATGTCGATTGAAGCTCAGATGCACTAGATATAAGAAATCATTAACTAATGAAAATTACAAAGAGAATATTCTTGGGACCAATCTGTGCAATATCAGGCCTTGATAAAAGGTATGTTTAAGCAACGGGTAGCCAAAATGGATATTTGCCCTGAAATTACGTCGGCCTAACGTATTTCAATTCAAGTATCTAAGTTTACTCCCATTATTGCGATTTCAAGAGTTTATAAAATTGCTTCAGTCAGACATAGTATTGAAGTCAGAAAATGAATGGTGGTGAAGGATTACCTACAAATGTTACTTGGTAGCATTGTTGAAGATTGGTGCTATTAGAAGCAAAGATAAGCAAAGAATTTTAACCGGTATAGAAGTTGATACAAGGGTTTAGGAAAAGAAACTCGTAAGGGTGAAGTTGCGGGATTTTAATGGCATTTTCCTCAAAACTTAGGCTACTCCTAGTGCCTTATCATCTAGGGGTTAGTCAACTTGTCGTTGGTTTGATCGTCTATCGACTATCTAAGAGAGTGTCAAATTAGGAGGTTGTTTCCATTCTTAATTGCCTTAATGTTTTTGGGATATTGTAGATTTTAATTAGAGATTATGAGATAGCTTATGATTTTGAGATAGTTTATAAAGAATTTAACAACGAATACTTGTAATTCATTCAACGCGTAACTGGTACAAGGTTCTCAAAAAGTTTACATAGCATACACACAACATTCAAACAAAACGAAAAGCACAAGGCCTAGCGTATTGAAGCCTAAACAAACAAATGCGGATTGAAGTGACGGACAACTACCTTGCGTTCTTAAGTCGCTTCGTAAATGCCGTAGTAACGCTACTGGACCTCCACGTACCAATTGTTCCCTAGCCCTCTACGAGCTCTATCTATCATGGCCACCGGTACCTCTTCGTAAGTTTTTAGATCATCGAAGTTGATATCTGAGCTGCGTGGGTCAGCGATCCCTCGTTTATCTCTTAGCATTACTATCTACAGCCATCAGGTCTAAATCTTTGAGTCGCTCCTTAAACCCTGGCGGTACTTTCATTTGGTATGCTGTCTCGTCGTGCTCCTCTAGAACCTTTAACGGACCTATAAATCGAGGAAAAGATTTTAACTTCCTCCACTTCTCTGTCCTTTTCGGGAATACTCGGGTATAAACCCACTTGCCAATATAGTAGTCCTTGGAATAGTCTTAGCGGCTCCAGTAAATTGTCGCATATGTCTCTTTGTCGTCCTATGAATTGGGCGGTGGTGTCTCTAGTGGATCATAAAAGAAAGCGATGGTTCACTCCTCATTCTTGTTGTCGTCCTCAAGTTCCTCCTCAATGTCTGCTTCGAAGTCTGCCTCGTCCCCTACTACATCGGGTTCTTTGTTTGCTCCAACTTCCTCAACCTCTTCTTCTCCCTGAGCTAGCCACTTGTCTGAAAACATCCATGCTAACGAAAACACGTCTATCAGGTCTTACTCTTTAGTGGGTTCTTCCTCAGGGTCTAAGTCCTCTGGTTCCGATGCTGTCCACGGTTCTCCAGCCTGTTCTGCGTTGGATGCCATCCTAAAGAAAGAAAAATATAGAAAACCCTAAGGTGAAGATTTTAAATTATTAAAATTATATGTGATAAATTAGAAGTATAGACATTCTACAGAGTTTCTACACTACAGAACTCGTAATCTCCCATTTTCCAAGGCCTGAAGGTTCACTAAACCTAGGTTCTGATACCAACTGTGATGCCCCGTCCTCCGGGCATGTCGGGACATATGTAACTATATATAAGAAAAGTATTCTAGCTAAGCATTCATAATTATATATGACAATTACTACATCATTAAAGGTTCAGATCTTGTCCAACATACTTAATGATTACAATTATCCAGAAAAATTAACAAAAGTTACATTATGCCCTTGAAAACTGAACATAAGATCAAAAAGCAAACATCCTACATCTTCAAGTGGCACAGTTGGGATTAACCGGCTCCTACCTCTCTCCCTGTTCCTCGAGATCTTCTCCTACGAACGTATCCTCCTCAAATTGTTCTTCTTCTTTACTTGTGGCACGAATACCATGAGCCGAAACCCAAAATCAAATTTCCTAAACTGTTACAACAAAATATCTTACAATACATATCGTATAATACCCAATACAATTTTAAGGGGCAAGGAGATAAACAATTTTATTATTTTCAACAGGGTAAGAATATACATGAACAATTGTGCAAGTGAGTGATGCAGATGAATGCAATGCAAATGCTCAACCCAAGTACTTCCAGGATAATATCATGAATTTCACGCCGGGAATTACATAATAG
Organism: Heliamphora exappendiculata; assembly: GCA_034768845.1. Lineage (NCBI taxonomy): Eukaryota > Viridiplantae > Streptophyta > Magnoliopsida > Ericales > Sarraceniaceae > Heliamphora > Heliamphora exappendiculata. The sequence continues at coordinate 7,677 of JAOTRH010308536.1, forward strand.
ACTTGATGGCTCTTTATCACCGACCCTATCCTCGCCTCATTGTGAATAGTAAATGCATCACTAAGCTTTATGCCACAGCTGTTTTACTCAATGGCAACGGCGTGGGGACCAAGCTTTATCTAATTTTACCCATCCTTATTCCAGGTCGACCAATCCCATCTTAAAAATAAGGATACTCATTTGATGTCAACCCAAAGTATAATTAAAGCTAGTGACGAACCCATGGTGCCTAATCTCCCCTTTTACAATAAAAATCTCTAATTTTAGTTCCAAATATGGAAACCAGGATCGCCCTAAATCCACAGCCATTGTATAACGATTTCCATGTCACCCAATCCAATTTGAAAGATACGAAGGGACTTCGATAATCCAAGATATAATATGTGAATGTTCATGGTGTGCAACATGCTTCTTGTGTACAATCAATCATGGCATGGTGTATAAATATGATAGGGTATATGATACAACTTGCTAAAGTATCAAGTGCAAGCATGCGAAGTACGACCACAATTTAAGCGACATAAAATCAAACCATCGGCATAAGTTCATTTCATCAAAAGCATTTTTTTCAAATACTAATTACTCACAAAGTTCATATAATGTTCACATACTCTAGTCTCATAAGTAACACACCATTCGAACAATTAGCCAATTTTAGGTATAAGTTTAATAGCTAGTTTTAAAGTTATGACAGTGTTTTGAAGTACTTAGATATTGATTTAACTTCTGAAATTTTAACACCAATTAGATAAAAATATTTTCTATAACTTTCATGTTTATCACCAAGGTCAATTCCTAAGGTAAAAAGGTCATTTATTTTATTTTAGTAAAAATCCTTTTGTATTTTACAAAGAAAAACATAGAAATTAGGCCTCTGTTTGCCACGATTTTGGGGCATCAATTCAAGAACTATGGGTCTGATGTTTGGTGAGATCTTAGCTTAAGATGTTCCCAACAAGTTTCATGTTTTGTGCTAGGGCAAGTTGTTTGAAAATTTTTTCAGATTTTAGCCAATTTATAAAATGGGTTCAGTAAGCCAAAAAAGGGTCTGTATGATGTATTTCTAACACAAAATGTTCAAATCCTTTGGGGTATCATCCGAGGGTGTTTTGGGCTGATTTGTGCTCAATAATTAGTTTAATATGTTAACTACCTATTTTCGATTTACCACTTTTGGATTTGGCTTCTAAAAAGTTAGGTTTTGGGTCTCACAATAATGTCTGACAGAGAGGTCTGTCAGTCACGGATCCTTAATAGTGACTTTGGAAAGTGTTTTTACCCAACAAGACTATATATTTTTAGCTCAGTTTTGGTGAAAGGAAAGCTAAATATGTTCTATACAAGTTTTATGTTTTAACCTAAGCTATGTTCTCACTCTAACGTAGGGTGTTTAGGTATGCAACTCAGAGTGGTCAAGATCTGACACCCTTTAGCAAAAATAAAATATTTGGAGTTATACCCAATGAAATCACTTCCAACCAATTTTGTATGAAAGATAACTCACAAAGCTAGGTCTAGGCATAAAAATCACTTTAAGAGCAATTTTTTACAATTAGTTATGATATTTTAAAGTTTGTTGCATAAAGTTAGTAAGCCTAGAAAATCAAGTAACTTAGGATTTTGGCTGTTTAGCTTGTGTTGTGTGCATTTTTTTGTGTTCTCTTTGCATGCATGTCATAAACTCACATAAATCAAAACTCCAAAATACACACAAGCCATAAAACTAAAAAATATACACGTGTAAAGCTTGTCTAAACACAAATAGTCCATAAACTACATCCTACAATGCCTTTTTCAGTTTTTCTTAGTTTCTCTTTCTTAGTTTTTTTTTCTTAGGATTGATTATAGAGATGGATTGAGGGTTATTTTGTGGGAGGATATCAGAAGGTTTTAGGGATTTGCTTACCTCTTTTGATGCTTAAAATGTTGAGAAAGAAATGGACTTAGCTCTATAGCTCCTCCATTGATCTTTTCCTCCTCCTTCTTTCTTCTTTCTTCTTTCCTTCTTCCCTTGAGAATACTTAGAAAAATTTTTTGGTCACTCTCACTCTCAGCCAAAATATGAAGGAGAATGGGGAGGGTTTTATGTCTATTTTATAGGAAAAAAGGTTAATAAAAATAATTATGGCATTTATGCAATTTTTGAATTTTTAAATTTTCTCATTGGTTGCATGGGAGGTGGAATTTAATTGAGACTTGCAAGATCAGGTTTGGCAGCAAGGGGAGTTGGCTGGTGCTGTTTGGGGAGCCTCAAAAGCTGTATTTTTATTAATTTATGTATTAAATTATGTTTTGTTACCATTTTGTGCAAGAAAATATATAAAATATTAATTTTATATATCTTTTTGGTATCTAAACCTATTAAAACATATTATATTAATGTATTTATAATTAATTTACTCTTCTCATAATTTATCATAATTTTGATAACAATTAATTAAATAGGTGTAAGCTTTTAAGCTAGTTTGACTAGAATTGGAGTTTTTTGACTTATTTATTGTGTAGATATTTTAAATAATTATTTGTTTACTTTTGTTGACCTATATTATTGTATTATTATATTATTATATATATTACTTGTATAAAAAGTATTGAATTAAAATAATACTTAACTTATACATCTTTTTCTCATATTTAAGCTTAAAAAGGTAAAAAGTAACTTTTTGGGCATATATCCCTAGGTGGCCGGTCATGCAAGGATAATTTGGTCATTTTTATTATTATTTTATTTTTTATCAATTAACTGTGTATAAATATCTGATTTTGGGTGTCTATGTGTCAAATTTTGAATTTTTAAGACTTTTTCTTGTATTAAGGGCAAAATAGTCATTTTATTCTAATTATGAGAATTTTTGATTTTTGATTTTATATTTTATGTTATTTACTTAATTTAAGCTGTCTTGGGACTTTTCTAAGTATTAGAGTTTTTTCTCTAAGTATTTGGTCTTTTTTAGGGTTTTCGGGTCAAATTAGAGTTTTGGGTTGAGCTGGGTTTCTCTCGTAAATGTAGTTGTGGCGTCAGGATTTTGGGTTTTTGAAAATGTGTTCAAAAATAAATAAATTCAAAAATTTTTGAAAAATATCTTAACAACTTGAAAACTAAATTTTAAAAATTCTTTTTGTTTAGAAATAGAGTCGCCACTTAGTTTTTGTGAAAAACTATTAAAAATAAAATGGTTACTAATCTTTAAAATATTTAACCAGAAAAAGAGGGTTCGGGGTTAAGGTACAAATCGGGAAAGGTGTTAGGCACCCCGTTCGCCCAACCGTAAGATTGGCCTCTACTAATCATCATTGATTTTTTAATATGATTTCTCAAATACATGCAAATAAAAAAAATAGAGATAAAAAGAGAACATCCAAAATCAAATACATAAAATACATAATATATGTACAAAATACTCTAAATCAAAAGGGATAAAATCCTAAGTTCTGCGACATGCAATTTCTCACTAAATGATATATGGAGCACACCCGCATGCAAAATTATTTATGACAAACTAAATATCATGATTTGCTTAAAAGAACAAAAATATGCTAAAAGATGCTAAAATTAGCTAAACATGATTTAGTACAAAATAAAGCAAACTATTCTAAACATAACATTAAACTAACATATAAAACATGCATATTCTTAAACTATCAAAAGCATAACCAAAATAAAAACATATGAAATTCCTATATTAAAAAAGTTTACCAAAATAATGGAACCTAATAACAAGTTTTTTTTATAATAAGAAAATGTTTGAAGATTCGAAAGAAACAAAAATAAAGAGAAAACTTACAAAAAAAAAAAAAAATTAAGCCAAAACAATAAATTTTAGAAAATGCTATCAAACTACTAAAAAAGACTAACTATTCACATTTTATATTTTAAACAAAACAAAAAAAAAGAAAATTAAAAGAAATGAAATGAACAAATGGGTTTTAATTATTAAAAGACTTTTGTAATTTTTTAGATTTAACAAAATAAAAGAAAAGAAAAATAAGGTAAGTATTATAAAAAGAAGATAAAGCTATAGAAAAAAAAAGAGAAAAGAAAGAAAAGAAATGGAACATTAAAAGAAAAATAAAACTACATTACAAGAAATAAAATGTTAGAAATAAAAATTACAATATTATTAAAAGAATGAGAAAAGAAGAAGAAAATGAATCTATTAAAAGAATATTAAACTAAGGTTAAGGAAATAAAAAGACATTGAATTAACAATACAAGAAAAGAAAAGAAAAAGAAAATGACACATTAGAAGGAAAAAAAACTACATTATAAGAAGAAAAATGAAAATAAATGGAACATTTACAAGTAAATTAAACTACATTAAAAGAAAAAAAGGAAAAGAAAAAGAAAAAAAAGAAAATAGAATATACTAGTAAATAAAATTAAACTAATACTAGAAAAATAAAAGGAACCAAATATAACTGTTTAATTGTCAAATATGAATACAGTATTGGCAATTATCCATATGTATATAAGCGTATTATCATAACAATTAACATCATTAAATAGTTGTAATTGTCATAAACATATTAGCACTATTTAATGAATTAATAAATGAAAGAAAGTAACTATATTACATGAAGTAAATAAGATTAACTATGTAAATGAAAGAAATAAGCAAATTAAAATAGAATTTAACCCGATCACTCCAAAAGAGAGATAATGGAGTTAGAAAGATCGGAAATCCAAACGGAATACCTAGATTGCTAAAGAATCCTCAAGTCGGGAAATGTGCCCAATTCTCGGATGGTGATCCCAAGCTAGGATTTTAATGTAGGCGTCGGAGGTTTGGATCTCGGTATTTTGACAAGGCTTCGGCGTCTGGGCTCGAAATTGCTTAGCAACTCAGCAGAGTTTCTGTCACTAAATCTCTCACTAAAATTCTATCCTCAAAACGTATCAGCGGGTACGGTATTTATAGAATTCTTCAAGCAATGAGATGCTACCACATTTTAGGACATGTCAGGCCATTTGTAGTTGGCAATCGCAAGGTTGGAGGTGGTGGTTGCTATGTATAAAAAAGGTTCCATAAGGTTCTATTGGCGGTCACCACAATAGGAGTTGGCGGTCGCCATGTTGGAGGTGGCGGTCACCACTTTTGGCTTGAGTTTCCAAGAGGTTCTAATGATGGTCGGCACATTGAACATGATGATTGCCACTTTGAGAATGACTTGCAAAACAAGTTATTGATGGTTCAATATAATTTCATTGGTTTGAAGGTTTTGATGATTAGGGTTCAAATACCGAGCTTGGATCACTTCCTAAGGATCGAACTGAAGTACCATTCCAACTATTTTCATCATCAGATTCACCTAAGATTGGGTGGGTCAAATTTGGGTGTCTACAGTTTCCCCTCTTTGATATAACTTGTATAGAAACACGTGATTTAGGTTATATCAAAGATCCAGAGACAATAATCATTTGACCGAGTCGCCAATCTTAGGCCACAAGCACACATACATATGATATTCGGCGTACTCGAATTTTGATCAAGTTGCCTACGTGCCCCTTTGCTAGGGATTAGACCAAACGTAGTTCCTGAGGCAAAATGCAAGGATGCAAAATAAGAAACATGATGTGGATGCTACCATGATGCAGATGCTGGTATGATTGAATAAATCCTAAAGATTGAATCGAAATCTATAAGAAGCACAAACAAGCAAGTCAAAGATCGAGTTAAGATCTGAGAACTCGACTAAGGATAAAATAATTAAAAGGATCGAGTTAAGATTCAAGAAATTATCTTAAACGGGAGAGAAACTAGGAATTGATAGGTCAAGTTAAGACCTAACAATTCGGAACGCTAGTGAGGTAAAATAATCAAAAGCCAAGTTTCGGCTTAAAACTAATCATACCGGAAATTATAACCATGAATTAATAGGTCGAGTTAAGACCTAAAAACCCTGGATGGAAGCGAGATAAAAATAATTAAAAACCAAGTTACGACTTGAAATTAAATTTATCAAAAACGATAATCACGAATTAATAGGTCAAGTCAAGTCCTAAAAATTCGGGATGAAAGCGGGATAAAAATAACTAAAAGTTAAGTTACGGCTTAGAATTAAATTTTATCAGAAGAAAACACCACAGAATAAATTTTGAAAATTATTTGTGCTAACAAATTATTTTTGAAAACATACTAATATTTGAAAAATGCATACACGCCATAAAACACATAATAAAACATTTAATCACAAAGTAAAACAAAACAGCCCCCCCAAAGTAATGATGGCCCACTGACCTGGCAGTCGGCTGATTTGAGTATGATGCGACTTTTGACATTCTGGCGGCCTCCTAGACAAAATCCTTCTGACATGGTGGTCGCCACCTTAAAACCCCTCCAACATGGTGGTCGCCATGTGACCTTTGAAAAACTTGGCCGTCACTACAATGGAAGGTGGCAACTGCCACTTCCAAACGCACATAAGGTCCTTGAGGCGCGCATACCAGGCTCATTTGTGCACTCTCCACTCGCTCTCTCTAACGCCCTTGCTCTCCCAAACTCTCTCTCAAACTTCAATCTTGTTTCCTTTGCTTCCAATCCTTCTCACACGATGTTCACTTTACTGTTTGTGATCCCATTTCTTTTCATGGCAGGTCCTAGCCAGGATGATGACTTGGGGGCACGATAAGGCCCTTCTGCTACTGAGAGTTCTTCTATGGGGATTCTCGGGGGTACGCCTACCAGCCTTCCTACTGGTGGGGTTACTTTTAAGCATCCTTCTGCTGCGATGGGCACCCTTGTACTCGAGGCGGAGTGTGCCTCCCACCGTGTTGCTGAGGAGGAGGCACGGACAGCTGTCGAGGTCCAGGCAGTTGCAGATGCTGCTGCCTAGGCTGCGATGGCCGACTTCTTGGATCCTGATGCTGGAGAGGGCCACCCAGCGCCCTTTCACCCACACACCTATGCTCCGGTTCCCTACCGCTTGCTTCCGGGTGGGATCCGGCGCTACGAGTCGTCCACAGACTCCATTGCTGCTGGCGTTCTACTCCGGGAGCCTGATCAACACATGTCTCGCCAGCGCCTTATGGTAGGTTCCCTATCCTTACTGTTCAATTATCAAAGCATGTTTTATGATATATCAAACGTAGACGCATACCTAGGATCCCCCATAATATGATGATGATGATGATATGTGAATATTTTGATATTTGAATTTAACTTTAAGCACCTGTGCAATGGAGATTAAAATAATAGGGACACTAGGGTTTTGAACAAACAATAAAAGGGGCAATTAAAAGTCTTGAAATTTCTTTTAATTTTTTCTTTTAAAAAAATTTTTTTTTTGGAAAAACATAAAAACTAAGGTGTTGATTTTTACTTTTATTTTTTATGGGGTCATGAAAATTGAAGAAAGAATTTTTATCAAAAATCTTAAAACATTAGAGGCAATTTTGTTGAAACTCCTAAAATCTAGGGCAAATTTTCACAAACTCCAAAAATTTATGGGGCTTTTTAAAAAGAAAATCAATGAAACTTTTCAAAAGTTGTAGAAAATTTAGGAAAAATTTTTTAAAAAAAATTCTAAAAATTTGATAAAAATTTTAAGAAAATCCTAAAAATTTGAGAAAAATTTTCTAGAAGTTCGAGGAAAATTTTATGAAAATATTAGAAGTTTTAGAAAGTCCTAGAAATTTGAAAAAAAATTTCTAGAAATTTGAAAAAAATTTTAAGAAAGTCCGAGAAGTTTTTAAGATGATTTTAGAAAATTGGGACAAGTTTTCAAAAATTCTTAGAAAATTAAGGAAAATTCTAAAATGTTGAGAAAAAGGGACAAAACATGAATATCAAAGGGAAGGGATTTTTTTTATTCTTATTCTTATTATTATTATTATTATTTTTTTGGTTGAATGATTGACACGAAGTAATAGAGATTTTTCTAGCATACCAAGGTTTAGGATTCTTAATCTTTTACTAGGACGTGCAAAAATCAAAGGATCGTCACTTACACACGAACCTAGGATTTAGAAGATTTGCTTGGTTTACCAAGGCTTATGGTGCCTAATTGCCTAGGTCTTGAAAGATTCGCGTGGTTTACCAGGGCTTAGGATACCTAGTCTTTTACTAGGACACGTAAAAATCAAAAGATTTTTATTTACACACGAACCTAGGGTTATGAAGATTTGCTTGGCGTACCAGGGCTTAGGGTGCCTAGTTTTCTAGGGCTTGAAAGAACCGAAAGATCGTCACTTATACACGAACCTAGGGTTAGAAAGATTTACCTGGTTTACTAGGGCTTAGGATGCCTAGTTTTTTAGGGCTTAAAAGAACCGAAGGATAGTCACTTACACACAAACCTAGGGTTAAGAGGATTTGCCTGGCGTACCAGGGCTTAGGATGCCTAGTTTTATAGGGTTTGAAAGAACCGAAGGATCATTACTTATACACGAACCTAGGGTTAGAAAGATTTACCTGGTTTATCAGAGCTTAGGGTGCCTAGTTTCCTAGGGCTTGAAAGAATCGAAGGATCGCCACTTACACACGAACCTAAGGTTTTTTTATTGCTTTTGGCTATCTGCTGCATATTTCATGTATTTGGTTTGCTCTGTATGTATCCCCTATTTTTCTTCTCTTTTCAGGCTGGTTACAATGTCAGAGGGTTCAGTGGCTCTACCTTCGGGAAGGTGTTGGAGTGGTATGATGCCCTCCCAGCTCCCAATCGGGCTTATGTTGATGCCTCTAATTTTACTCGGTTCATACCCCTGTTGGGTAAGACGAGCAATGATCGGGTCTGGCTGATAGCCCTGGCCGAGCGGTGGTGGGATATCACCAATACCTTCTATGTCACTACAGTTGAGGCCACATTGACGCCTATTGACTTTGCGCTGATCACCAGCATCCGGGTTGGAGGAGCCCCTATTCCATTCGACCCCACCATCGCTCGTTCTACTGATGCCTTGATGTACTTCCTTGGAGCTATTGCTGTGCAAATGGACTGCGACTGGGTTTGGTACACCTGGTTCTTCGAGCGGTTCAGACATTTTTACTGCACCAAGCCCCGTCACTACGAGTGGGTTACCCGAGACTTCCTGATGTATATGTTTGGTACCTCCTTGTTTTTAAACAAGGAGAATACCATCCATTTGCACTACCTCGGTGCCCTGGCTCATTTTGATCGGGTCGCTTCATACAACTGGGGAGGAGCAGCTCTCTCCACTCTCTACGGCTTTATAAGGACTTTGACCCGGTTCCTCCAGGAGCTCAGCAACGGGGGATACTGGAGGGTCTAGGAGGTATGGTTTAGTTTCTACAGTTCTCCATTCATTTCTGTTATCTATTATTATTTTCTTGCTGACATCTTCTTCTTTGCAGTTGTGGACCTATGAGTTCCCCAGGCTTCATATCCCGACGAATTCCGTAGCGAACCCTCTAGTCATTCCCCGAGCAGCTCCGTGGTCCCGAGACCTGAAGGGAAAGAAGGCTAGGGGGAAGGACATTGATCAGCTTTGGGTATCATTGGACCGGCTTACTCCTCACCAAGTATCATTATTTTCTGCTTATTGTATCATACTATTTACTACACTGTCTCCTTCACTGCACTATACTGTATGGTATTATTTATGTTCACACTAATCACTGTACACTAGCCTTCATACCACTGTATTCCCTGCCCACCATTCATTGAATTTGCACTGTACTTTGAACTACTGCAAGTCCACTGGGACGTTTGGCGGGGAGTAGAAGATCAGGCCAGCACATATCGAATGCACAGTCGATACCTTACCTCGAGGCGGATCCTACTCGGGGTCAATTCGGTCTGGAGTACTATCTTGGTGAGCAAGTGGTCCGCCAGTTGCTCAACATGGATCACTTCCTGATACCGATGGTTCCTCCAGTCTGTATGCGTCAGAACGATCTTCTAGGTTAGGTTGACTTACTCTTGGAGATGGTGGGGACACATGCTGTCGAGCTTCTAGTGCCAGAAGGGGACTACACAGCTTGGGCCCGGGCCCATCTCTTAGGACCACTAGGTCCTGGTCTAACTACCCCTGGTGGCAGGAGGAGGGGACGAGCATCGGAGGATGCTGATGCCAGTGTTGCTGGAGTCGGTGTTGCTGCAGATGTTGCTGGTGGGATGAGGGGCCCCGAGATCCCATGGGATGTTCAGACCGTAGCGTACGGCTTCCCATTTCCTCTACCAGCCCCTCTTTTGTCAGCACCAGAGTTCAGGGCTGACATCGGCCAGGTTTGCCTTTTACATTTCCTTCAGTTACTTGCTCTTCTTACTTTCTATTTTTCTTGAACTGCTCTCTTCTTTGCAGATCGACCAGGCCTGGTTAGACCGTATAATGCTGATGGTCACTGGCCTGAGGGAGCTGGTCCGGTAGATGGATGCCTCGATGCGAGCAACCGGTATTGCTTTTATGCCAGTGGTCATTATGAGTATCTTGTATGCTCTTTTCAAATTTTTGGCACTTTCTGTCATTATCCTATTCTGCGTCTTAATTCTCTTTTGATAACCTCCTGTTCCAGCTGTCGACATAGTATCACCACGGGCTCCTGCTCCTTCTCCTGCCCCAGCCCATGGTCGTGGTTCCCGGGCATCTTCTCGAGCTCGCTCGAGAGGATCCGTCTCTTCCGCTTGGAGTCACTCTAGAGCTGCATCTTCTTCTGTCGACAGTGACGACGATGATGACGACATTCAGAGGCCCTTTAAGGAGGTTAGCTCGGATGAGGCCGGTCCTTCCTCCCGCCGGGTCTGCCCGATACATTCTTGAGAGAGAGAGTGTGTGAGACCCTGACTCATTTTTTTTTTGGCATTTTCAAACGCGCGTTATGTGTTTTTGTTGCAGCATATTTTTACTACTTTTGATGCATGATCGGGCTTAGATATGCATGCGGGGAAGGTTCTCGGGACTGTGGGCCGTTATGGCCCGAATCTCGAAAAAAATATTTTCGAGGCCTATAAATATCTAGAGTTAGATATTTTTAAAAAGATATTTTTTAAAACTTCTCCAGTAAATTTTTTATTTTCTCTCTGCCTTTTCTCTAAGTTCTCGGGGGCCCAGGGCTCGATTTCCAGCGATCCAACAACAGATCTGTGGTTTTGGCGTCAAGGGCTACGCAACCAACCAGTCAGATTTTAATTCTGGCAAAGCTCAATTTTGCACGTGGTTCGAGGCGTCGAGTTTTAAACTCTTCGAGGTAGGATTCTAGACCCTACAGTTGTATAAGGGTGCTATGGGTAAACATGGGTATTTTTACCGGTTAAATCTCTATAGATCTGATTTTGTATCAAAGTTGGTTTTTAAGTTTAAAATGGGTTTTTGTTGGTTCAAGTGGATAGAATCAGGTATCGCGTGTTTCTGTAGTGGCCTTGGTGTTAGGCGTAGGTGTGTGTATGTTTGAGGATGTTAAAAGGGAGTTTCGAGGCTTCGATTGGAGGTTTGGAGGTTGAAACCGTAGCTCAAAATTAGTTTTTAGGTAGGTTCAGTCGACTGGACTCGTAGGTTCAGTCAACTGGATTGGTGTTCTTGAGGTTCAGTCGACTGGACCTCAAGGGTCAGTCGACTGGATAGAGCTTCTTGGCGTTTTGGCCGTTTCCAGTGGATTTTTCAGTCGACTGGGGGTTGGGTCCAGTCGACTGATTTTTGGGCTATTTTGTTGGTGGTTTTGAGTTGGTTCCTTGGTTTTCGATTGGTGTCCTAAAGTATTTGATTTATTAATTTATGAGAATTACTTGATTTAAATACCCGTGGATTCCTTTTTGGGTTTGGTTGGTTGTGTGGTGGTTCGGTGCTTGAGTTTTAGTTTTCAATTGGTGTCCTTTGGTATTCAATTGATTGATTTATGGGAATTAGTCAATTCAAATACCTTTGGGTCCCTTTGGGGGTTCAGTTGGTAGTGTTATGACTTTAGGGGTCGTGTCGTGGCCTCGGGTGTGCGTTTGAGTGTTGCCCTCATGGGTGATGTGCATGGTAGATGCGATTTGTTGGTGCACGATTAGGTGCGTGGGTTGATGTTCGGTTGTGTTGGCGCGGGTGAGCATCGTGGGCCTGTGATGGCCGTGTTTGTAGTGTTTAGGCCAGTGGTGGTCGGCTGGGTTATCCCCATGTGTAGATGTCGGGTTACATGACAGGTGGCGTTGTGACATGGTTTTATATGGTTATGTGCATATTTATAACTGTTTACTTATGTACGGAATATGTAAGTGAATTACATAGATGATATCGTTATGTGAAACATGGTTTATGCTTTAAAACTTAGAGTTTTATAGGCATGTGACGTGGTTTGTGGAACGTCGTGTTGATACATGATTATATGCTTTAAATCCTAGTTTAGGTTGCATATGTGTATGAAATGGATTAGTTGAATCTATGATCTGGTAGATGTAAATCCTGGTTGATGTTGCACGTATGCGTGTGGGTGAACGAGATAGGCAGCAAAAGTTGATGTCTGAGATAGGCTGCGAAAGCCGATGTCTGAGGTAGGCTGCGAAAGCTGATGTCTGCGATATTTGACAGATTGAAACGAGATCTTGATGAGGCACGGGTGTGGGTGTGTGTGCGATATCTGAAGGCTGAAACGAGGTCCTAATGAGGCACGTATTCATGGATTGCACGTATTGCATTTTGGGACGGATAGACTAATTTCCTTAAAAACTGTATTATCGGCCTACGGGAGTCAAAATACTGTATTATCGGACTACAGGAGTCGTAATACACGAATCATTTTCAGGATTCTAATGAGTCAACAAATGGTTTTTATCCTCGCTTTCCCTTGCATGTGAAAATGATTTTCTGGCTCTGGTGAGTCATGATCTAAAATTATTTTCAAGTTGTTTTAATGGCTTGAAAGAGAGTCGAAAATTACACTTTGTTTATCAAGCATATTTAGCTTATACTGCATGTGTCGTTTTGAATCTGCTGAGCTTTGGCTCACATTGTGGGATTTACTTTTCTTTAGGTACCGGTCACGGAGATTGATCTAGAGGTGCAGGAGGGCAGAAGATGTAGTCTTCCTTTCTGTTAGCTTTTTACATGTATGCTTATAACATGTTTTTGAGCGTTGGTGCCGTGTACTGTTGCCGTTTGGCGTTTATATACAATGCATGGATGGTTTAAATTGAGAGTATATTCTCAGGTTGGGTATCTTGTATGGTTGTTTATGGGTGTTTCACGTGGCTTAGAGTTTGGGGAGTGACAACTTGGTATCAGAGGTCTGGGTTCGAATACCTATGAACCGTGGGTAGAGGTTGCATCACCGTGTGAGGTTGATTGTGTGTGCTTGACTGCATGTGTTTAGATATTTTGATAACATGAACGTGATAGCATGCGAGTCATACGTGAATGATGTGTATATGTGAGCATGGGGGTTGAATCTTAGGAGTGATAGTTTTGCCTTTGGGCGTTTAGGTTAACAAACTTGGGAGCCAAGTTAGAAACGCATTTAGCTGACGTGATTTCTAGCAGGGAATCTGAGTAGGTTATCTAAATTGACGTGTCATTCTTGTTGGTTCTCCTCGGTATATGTGGAATTGTTTAGCATGAACCTATGTGGCTACGTAATAGCATGCTAAGTGTTTAGCGTTTATGTTCAAGCGATGTCTTACGTCTGGTATATTATTTTGTTTTCATGTAAACGTGATGCCCGCAAGGAGAGGGCGAGGCCGTGGTCGTGGCCCTGGCCGTGTAGGCCAAGGGGATGTTCCTATCCCTGATGTTGGGGATGCTAATGCTCCCCAGGGACCGATGGACGCGACGGAGCTGTTGCGTGTGCTGGTTGGTTTTATCCAGCAGCTGGTTGCTAGGGGTGAGCCTATTAGGGAGAGGGTGCCTCAGGCGAGGGCTAAAGTTGCGATGTGAGAGTTCAGGCGCATGGATCCACCTACCTTTGCAGGAGATCCTGATTCTCTTCTGGCGACAGAGTGGTTGGAGTTGACGATTCGGATCCTAGACACATTACAGATTGTGGAGGATGAGTTGCGAGTTTTATTTGCTACCTTTCAGCTGAGAGGCGATGCTCATCAGTGGTGGAGATATGCCAGGACTACAGTGGGGGCCACATGGGTAGATTTTACACAAGTCTTCCTGGAGAGATATTTCCCAGCTTCGAGGAGGGACTTATGCAAGGAGGAGTTTTATTCTCTTACCCAGGGGACCATGGACCTCAAGCAGTACCAGGCCAGGTTTACGAGCTTATCTCGGTTCGCACCGAAGGTAGAGTGCACAGATGACTTGCTTTCGATGAGGTTTGAGTGGGGCTTGAGACCAGTGATCAATGAACGAGTGGCTGTGAAGGGATATCGTGTGTTTAGACAGTTAGTGGTGGTGGCAGCGAGGGTTGAGAATGCTTTAGCTGAGACTTGAGCTTTGAGGGAGGCCAGGACATCACAGGGTGGGATGGAGGCACAGATAGTTGGGCGTGCCAGCAAAAGGCAGAGGTCCTCTAGTACTAGCTTTTATCCATCTGGATCACAGCAATTTTTAGCACCATCACCATCTACGGCTTCGTCTGGGAGGCCAGAGCAGCGAGAGTTGACCTGTTATCGATGCAGACAGCCAGGGCATCGTGCGGCGAATTGTTTACAGCTAAGACCATCCCAGAGTTTGGCTCCAGTGCAGCCGCAAGGGAGGGACCCATCAGTTTGCTATGAGTGTGGACAGTCTGGACATATTCGTAGAAATTATCCCCAGAGAGGCAGTGCGCCGAGCAGGGAGGACACACTAGTGGGTTCGTATGCGCAGGGTCGACAGTAGCCTTCCATAGTATAGACTTCCCGGGTGGCAGGTGGGAGCACATCATTTTCAATCGGTGCGGCAACCGACAGCGCCGAGTTATGGTGGATAGGACAGAGTGGGGTTGCCCCGAGTGTATTCTCTTGCATCTCGTGGTTTATCTAGGGCACCGATCGTGCCAGTGGATGCTGATATGCCTTCAATGAGCAGAGGTATTTTCTGAGTATGCAGGTTTTGGGCCAGTTCATCATTGCATCTGTTTGGGGTTGGCAATGGATCCCGTGGATGGTGTGCTATGTTGTAGATCCCATGTTTTGAGATAGTTGGCCATTGTCTAGGATGCCTGACCTTACTTGACTATTTCCTATGAATGGTTTGGCTAACCATCTCGTGTGCCTGTGTCAATTTCGATCGACGGTTGTTGTTTTGGCTTTAAGTTGAATTTTGGGGGAAAAATTCCTTTAAGGGGGGTAGAGTTGTGACACCCTAACCCGTTTTCTTTTTCGGCATTTTTGGACGCGCATTATGTGTTTTCGTTGCAGAATGTTTTTACTGCTTTTGATGCATGATCTGGCTCAGATATGCATGCGAGGTAGGTTCCTGGGGCCGTAAACCATTGTGGCGCGAATCTCGAAAATTTTCAAAAAAAAATATTTTGGAGGCCTATAAATATCTGGCGTTAGATATTTTTAAAAAGATATTTTCCAAAACTTCTCCAGTAAGTTTTTCGTTTGCTCTCTGCTTTCTCTCTAAGTTCTCGGGGGGCCGAGGCTCGGTTTCTAGCGATCCTACAGCGAATCCGTGATTTTAGCATCGAGGGCTACGCAACCATTCGATCATATTTTAATTCCGACAAAGCTTGGTTTTGCACGTGATTCGAAGCGTCGAGTTTTAAATTCTTCGAGGTAGGATTCTAGACCCTACTATTGTATAAGGGTGCTATGGGTAAACGTGGGTGTTTTACCGGTTAAATCTCAGTAGATCTGATTTTATATCAAAGTTACTTTTTGGGTTAAAAATGGGTTTTTGTTGGTTCTGGTGAATAGAATAAGGTATCGGGTGTTTCTGTAGTGGCTTTGGTGTTAGGCGTAGGTGTGTGTATGCTTGAGGATGTTAAAAGGGAGTTTTGAGGCTTTGATTGGAGGTTTGGAGGTTGAAATCGTAGCTCGGAATCAGTTTTTGTGTAGGTTTAGTCGACTGGACTCATAGGTTCAGTCAACTGGATTGGTGTTCTTGAGGTTCAGTCGACTGGACCTCGAGGGTCAGTCGACAGGACAGTGCTTCTGGGCATTTTGGCCGTTTCCAGTTGATTTTTCAGTTGACTGGGGATTGGGTCCAGTCAACTGAATTATGGATTATTTTGTTGGTGTTTTGGGTTGGTTCCTTGGTTTTTGATTAGTGTCCTAAGGCATTGGATTGATTAATTTATGAGAATTACTTGATTTAAATACCTGTGGATTCCTTTTGGGGCTTGGTTGGTTGTGTGGTGGTTCGGTGCTTGGGTTTTAGTTTCCAATTGGTGTCCTTTGGTATTCACTTGAATGATTTATGGGAATTAGTCAATTCAAAAACCTTTGGGTCCCTTTAGGGGTTCGATTGGTGGTGTTATGGCTTCGGGGGTCGTGTCATGGCCTCGGGTGTGCGTTTGAGTGTTGCCCTCGTGGGTGATGTGCTTGGTAGGTGCGATTTGTTGGTGCACGGTTAGGTGCGTGGCTTGATGTTGGGTTGTGTTGGCGCGGGTGAGCGTCGTGGGTCTGTGATGGCCGTGTTGGTAGTGTTTAGGCCAGTGGTGGTCGTGTGAGTTGTCTCCATGTGTGGATGTCGGGTTACATGGCAGGTGGTGTTGTGGCATGGTTTTATATGGTTATGTACATATTTATAACTGTTTACTTATGTACAGAATATGTAAGTGAATTACATAGATGATAGCATTATGTGAAACGTGGTTTATGCTTTAAAACCTAGAGTTTTATAGGCATGTGACGTGATTTGTGGAACGTCGTGTTGATACATGATTATATGCTTTAAATCTTGGTTTAGGTTGCATATGTGTATGAAATAGATTAGTGGAATCTGTGATCTGGTAGATGTAAATCCTGGTTGATGCTCCACGTGTGCGTGCATGGGTGAATGAGATAGGCTGCGAAAGTCGATATCTAAGACAGGCTGCGAAAGCCGATGTCTGAGGTAGGTTACAAAAGCTAATGTGTACGATATCTGACGGATTAAAACGAGATCCTAATGAGGCACGGGTGTGGGTGTGCGTGCGATATCTGAAGGCTAAAACGAGGTCCTAAAGAGGCACGTGTTCATGGATTGCATGTATTGCATTTTGGGACAGATAGACCAATTTTCTTAAAAACTGTATTATCGGCCTACGGGGGTCGTAATACAGGAATCATTTTCAAGACTCTAATGAGTCAACAAATGGTTTTTATCCTCGCTTTCCCTTGTATGTGAAAATAGTTTTCTGGCTCTGGTGAGTCGTGATGTAAAATTATTTTCAAACTATTTTAATGACTTTAAAGAGAGTTGAAAATTGCCCTTTGTTTATCGAGCATGTTTAGCTTATACTGCATGTGTCGTCTTCAATCTGCTGAGCTTTGGCTTACGGTGTGGGATTTGCTTTTCTTTAGGTACTGGTCACGGATATTGATCTAGAGGTGCAGGAGGGCATAAGATGTAGTCTTCCTTTTTGTTAGCTTTTTACATGTATGCTTATAATATGTTTTCGGGCATTGGTGCCGTCTACTGTTGTCGTTTGCCGTTTATATACAATGCATGGATGGTTTAAATTGAGAGTATATTCTCGGGTTGGGTATCTTGTATGGTTGTTTATGGTTGTTTCACGTGTCCTGGAGTTTGGGGCGTGACAGAGAGCTCCCCTTAGTTATTTCTGTTCAGATATTCTTACTCTTTATGGGCCTTTGCGTCCCAGTTTGATGTTTTATTGGGCTTGGGTTCCCCAACTTTTACTCTGATACATTTTTATGACTTTCTGGTGCATCTACGGGCTTTCGTGCCATTTATTACTTGATCTGTATTATTCTCATTTACTTTCTGCCTAAACTATCATTGATGCGTAATACAAAGTTCAAAACTTACACGAAGCATAGAAACTGCAAAACTGATACAGACTTGCCATATCTGAACATGGCGGTAGCCACTATCTAACATAGCGGTCGCCACTTCAACAAGACTGACACGACGGTCGCCTGGTCAAAGAGCTGATGTCACTGTATGGTGTCCTTTCAAATTAGCAGTTGTGGCGTTAGGATTTGGGAGTTAAAAATAAGAGAATTCAAAGATATTTTGAAAAATACTTTAATATCTTGAAAATCAACCTTTGAAAATCCCCTTTTATTGAAAATAAATTCGCCATTTAGTTTTTGAGAAAACTATGAAAAAAAAAAGATAACCAATTGATCTTAAAAGCGTTTAACCAGAGAAAGAGAGTCAGGGGGCTAAGGTACGAATCGGAGAAGGTGTTAGGCACCTCATTCACCCAACCACAAGGTTGGCTTCTACTAATCATTATTGGTTCTTTAATAGAATTTCTCAAGTGCATGGAAATAAAAAAAATGGCGGCAAGGAGAGAGAACATTCAAAATCAAGTACAGAAAATACATAAGATATGTACATAACACTACAAAATAAATAAATGTCAAAAGAAAAATTCTAAGTCCTAAGGCATGCAATTTCTAACTAAATGATACATGAAACGCATACCCACATGCAATAATATTGAAAAAACTTAAACTAGCATGATTTGGTTAAAAGAAAAATATGCATAAAATTACCAACGTTATCTAAGCATGGATTATAAACAAAAATAAAATATACAATTGTGAAAAAAAATAATTAGATCATAAACTAACATGTACAATGTGCATTTTGTCAAATTACTGAAAAAGTTTAAAAAACATGTACATATTCTTTGTTAAAAATCAAGGTAATAAAGCCTACTAGCAAATATTTCATATTAACAAGAAAACATTTAAAATTTTAATTTGAAAAAGAATTAAAAAGGTTTGCAAAAGATTAATTAAGCCAAAAATAAAATATTAAAAAATATTTATTTAAACTACTTAAAAGAAAACTATCTACATTTTATGTTTTTGAACAAATCAAAGAAAAACCATGAAAATGAAATAAACAAAAGAGTTTTAATTAAATTACACTACCATTTAAAAGATAGAAGAAAAAGAATGACAACCAACATACGAGGCTTTTTGTGATTTTTGTAGTTAATAAAAGAAAGTAACATGAAAAAAAAATTAAGCTAATAAAGGAATATTTTAAAAAGTAAAGAAGATGTGATCATTAATGTTTTTATATTTTTCTTAAAAAAAAGATTAAAAGAAAAAGAAAAGAAAATAGAAGAAAATAAAAGAATAAATGAGTTTTGAAAGGAAAAATTATGATGCTATTCAAAGATAAAAATTAGATTACGAGTTTTTGGTGATTTTGGATTTATGAAAGAAAAGCTAGTAAATAAAGTTATAAAGAAAAGAAAATTAGCATGAAACAAAATGCTAGAAAATAATATTGTACTAAGAAAAGAAAAGAAAAGAAAATAATATTATTTAAATGAACATTAGACTAATGCTTAAAAGAAGATGAGCATTGAATTAAAAGAATAGGAAAAGAAGAAATAAAATGCTTGATTATTAAAACAATGTTAAGAAAAATAAAAGAACATTAACCTAATATTATAAAGAAAGAAAATAAAATAAATGGTACATTGGAAGGAAATTACATTAAGCTAATTACAAAGAAAATAACAAAGAATGCACATTATAAGAAATTTAAATTACATTAAAAGAAAAAGGAGATGGAACGCACTAATTGAAATTAAGAGAAATTATTTACAACTAATTCAATGATCAAGTATAAGTAAAGTATTGACAACTATATCTATATAAATGTAAGTAAATTAATATAACAATCAACAACATTAATTAGTTACAATTGTTAAAAAATATTAGCACTATTTAATAACTTTAACAATTTCAAATAAGCTTAAAGTGAAGGTGAGTAATTCAGTAAAACAATTAAACTAAGTAGGCTAAAACATGAATTTAACTGTGAATATAACAATTAATGAACAAAACGAGAGCATAATTGAAATAAATTTGTGAAAATTAACCCGATCACTCCACAAGAGAGAAGGTGGAGCTAGAAGGATCGAGGATCCAAGCGAGGTACCAAGATTGCCGGGTGATCCTCAAGTCGGGGAATGTGTCTCGGAAGTCCAATTCTCGAGTGGTCATCCAAGATAGGGTTTGGGAACTTTGGAGGCTCAGATCTCGATATTCGACAGGGCTTCAGCGTCGGGGCTCGGAATCGCTCAGTATATCAGCAAAGTCTCTTTCACTCAAAAATTATGTCCTTGAAAACGTACTAAAGGTACGGTATTTATAGAGTTTTTCAGCCAATGAGATGCTGCCACATTTTGGGGACACGTCAGGCCATTTTAAGTTGGCGGCAGCCACAATGTGAGTTGGCGGTCGCCATATTGAGATCGGCAGTCGCCATTTCCGAAACGGTTCCACATGGTTCTATTGACGGCCACCACAATGGAGTTGGCGGTCACCATGTTTGGGAATTGCTTGGACAACAAGTTATTGGCTTCGAAGGTTTTTTTTGATTAAGGTTCAAATACCGAGCTTGAATCACTTCCCAATGATCGAATTGAGGCACTTGTTTCACCTTTTTTTCATCACCGGATCCTCATAAGATTGGGTGGGGTCAAATTGGGGTGTCTACAGTTGCCCCTCTTTGATATGACTCGTATAGCGACGCGTGATACTAGTTATATCAAAGACCTAGAGACAACAGCTATTTGACCGAACCATCAATCTTAGGCCACAAACACACAAGCATACGTATGAAGTTGGTCGTACTCAAACTTTTATCGAGTTGCCTACATACCCCTTTTGCTAGGGATCAGACCAAAACGTAGTTCTTGGGCCAAAATGCAAAGATGCAAAATATGATGCAAAATGTAACATGATATAGATGTTAACATGATACAGATGCTGGTATAATCGATCAGATCCTAAAGATCGAGTTAAGATCTAAAGAGAGTGCAAACAAGTCTAAGATCGAGTTAAGATCTAAGAACTTGGCTGGATAAAATAATTAAAAGGATCAAGTTAAGATCTAAGAAATTATCTTAATAGGCTATGTCGAACTCTTTTGGCTCCTTGTACCCTTCTTTCCAATGTTCGGGCTCTTTGTGGAATTCCCCTTCTTCTAAATCGTGCCTTTCACTTGTGGTGTAAACGCTATCAGCCGAAGCTCAGAAGTAAAACACTCTAAACTTCCTAACTAGATCTCACGACACAAATTCACCACAATGCATTTCATTCAACACTTAAAACACATAAAAGTCAAGAACACAGGCAAATTTGAAATATATGGCATGATTAGCAGGTAAATACAAAAATAGCTAACTATGCAAGAATGATAATGCAATGTAGTGTAAATGCCCAACCCGACACACTCCAAGGGACGTAACATGTATTCCATGCTGAAAATTACGAGAGTAAACTTAATGGGTAATTAATCACCAAAGCCATCATTGCGCCTCGTTGTGAATAGTAAATGCATCGCTAGGCTTAGTACCACAACTGTTTTACTCAATGAAAATGGCATGTGGGCGGGCCAATACGTTTTGGCCAACCAAAAATCAATCATTCAATGCACATAACCAAATAAACCCACTTTATGATCCATGATGCCTTTGTCGGTATCAACATGAATTCTAAGTCACGAAAGACAAACTGCTTGCGAGGAACCATGGTACCCAACAAATTTCTATCATAACAATTTCCATACACCGGGAGCATATCCCAAAATATTTTATACCGGAAACCAATGAGGCTCTAGACTTATAACCAAGGAAACGATAATTCCAATGTACCCAAAACCCACAACGGTATGAACAAGATGAACTCCAACATGTCGTGAATCTAACAATGATAATGCCCACAATGGGGCAACATGCATCTCGGGGTACAACTACTTATAGCATTATATGGCATAGCACAAGGTACAAGTTTTTAAAACGCTAAGTATAATCATTTAAAGCATATGGTACAATTCTCAAAACATGATTCTAATATCAAGAACTGGTTTCTAATCATCATGTAATCATATTCAATCATTTTTCACCTTATTCAAATTAAATAAAACATGTAATCTAAGTCACACAACAAGGGCATGCTCAACTATACACTTGTTAACTCACTGGCCACTTTTAAATCATCAACTTGAAAGTACAGTAGAAATTTGAGGCACTTCTATTTAGAGTTAGGTTTTGATTTTTTGTCACACTTTAGAAAACGATATTCTCTGCAATGTTTATGTTTAGCTTGAAGGCCAAAACCTAAGGCAACTAGGTGAATTAATTCATATAAGTGAAAATGGTTCAGTACTATGCAGAAAAATTACAAAAACAGGGTCTCAGTTGGTCTCGATTTTAGGTTTTCAATTCAATTCTAAATAAGTCCAATTTTAGATATGTTTTCGTTTGTCATGTCCCCTACAAGTCTCATGAATAGTACTCAGGATAGTTATTTGAAAAACGTTGCAGAAATAAGCCATTTTATAAAATGTGTTCAGGCGGTATTAAACACACAGCAGGATCAATTTTTAACAGAGTTTTAAAATAATTTCAGAGACCATCCAAGGGTTTTTAAATCTCATTGTTGAAAAAAAATTAGATTAATATGTTACCTACACTTTTCATGAAAATCACGTTTGAAGTTAGCCACTAAAAACATAGGGTTTGGGTTGCTCAAAAATGTGTGACAAAGGGTTCTGCTATTCACTGAACCTTAACAGTGATATTCAGAGGTGATTTGACCTATCAAAGCTCTATATCTTAAGCTCATGTTTGGTGAGTAGCTAGATATATATGTTGCTTACAACTTTCAATTTTGACCTAAGCTTAGTTCACGTTTGAAATGGGGTTTCTAGGTCTGCAATACAAACTGATCTGAAACTAACACCTTTCGGAAGAAATTTTATATATCGAGTTCTACTCGCTTAAAACAACTCAAACTAATTTTGGATGAAAGATAATATCAAAACCTATGTTTAAATATAAAGAATACACTCAGATCATGTTTTTGGAATTAGTTATGATTTTTCAAAGTTCGGGACAAAAAGCTCAAAATCACAAATCTCGGGCATAACTTAGCTTTTAGCCACCTAGCATGTTGTGGGTCAAGATTTGGTCCATCATCTTTGCATGCATGTGTTATATACTCATATATCAATGTTCTAGAACTCATATTAGTTATAAAACTCAACAACATCAACATGCACGCACATATCATATCTTAAGAAGTATGAGCAGTCCACATTTTCTTAGCATAATGCCTTTTCGCTCCATGGTTTGATTCTTTTTCTTGGTTCTATTTTTTGAGATAGATGGAAAGAGTTTGTGGTTGATCTAATTAGAAGGTTTTGAAGTGTTTACTTACCTGTTTGAAGACCTAAGAATGGAGAATGGTTAGTGAACTTGGCTTTAGGAAACCTCTTTGCTCTTCCTTCGCTCCTTCTCTTTCTTCTCCCTTCCTTTTTCTCTCAAACCCTTGAAACACTTCAAGAACTCACAAAATCTTCCCTTTCTCTCTCTATATTGCTGAAATTATGAGGGAGGGAAGTGAGGCTTCAAATGTTGTTTTTATAGAAGTGTTAGTGAAAATAATCATGAATGGTAAGCTTTCTTTTGAAATTTTCTCATTTTTCATTGGTTGCATGGAATTTGTTCTTCTCAAGAAATATTTGTGTAACAAGAGGAGATGGGGAAGTTGGCTGGGGGGCTGTTTGGGGCATACAATTCTAATTTTTGTATTATTTTAATGATTAAATGAGACATTGGTGCCATAATGTACAGTAAAATGCTTCAAAGATTAACTTGATATATGTTTTTAGTATCCAAACCTCTTAATATATATTATATTAGTAAGTTTATTATTAATTTAGTCTTTCCATGAATTATTATAATTTTTATAATAATTAATTGATTTGGTGTAGGCAAATAAGTCATTTTAAGCTAGTTTGACAAGATGTGATTTTTTAACTTATTTAGGTATGAAAGAACTTTAATAATGATTTATTTGCTTTTATTAGCCTATAATATTATATTATTATGTATATTACTTATTTGAAAAGTCTTGGGTTATGACAATGCTTGATTTGTACATCTTTGTCTCATTTTTTAGTTAAAAATGCAAAAAGTGACTTTTTGGCACATACTCCTAGGTAGAACCTACCACCAAGGGTATTTATGTCATTTTTGTTTGTATTTTGTGTTTTTCTACTTATTTGTATTTAAATCTTTAATTTAAGGCGTTCATGTGTCAAATTTTAGATTTTTAAGAATTTTTGGTGTACCAATGGTATTTTGGTCAGTTTACCTTATTATGAGAATTTTTATTTTATTTTAATATTTCATGATAATTACTTAGTTTAGGATGTTAGGAGTTTCTCTCGGTGTTATGATTTTGCCTCTTGAGTATTAGGTCTTCTTAGGATTTTCATATTAACTTAGAGTTTCTGGTTAAGTTAGAATTTTTACCCTTTTGTGACCTAAAACCTCATTGGCTAACTGTTACTAATACTAGGATTTGAACCAGATTCTTACAATCTACCCCCTTAAAATAAATTTCATCGTTGAAATTTCGTGTAAAAGGTTGTGGATGGTTTACTTGCATCACTTCTCCTTGAAATTTTGTCCTTGTTCGCTTGAGTTGTTTTCTGTTAAGGGTGTAGACAGGGTCAGGCTTATATGTTCAGTAACTCTGAGTAATGGTGGTTTCTTCTTACTAAAATCTTAGACCAACTACTACACAATTTTTAAACATCACATCGCATACCCATGGCGCCGGGGTTATTGACTAACGTTAGCCTAAAAGCCTTATCCTACAAGCGTACCATTTCCCATAATGATGCAACAAGCCTAAATTAACATATATCCCAGAGTTTATGAGTACGGGCGTACCTCCAATTATCAACAGATCCTCCTTTCTTTATCGTGAAGGGAGAACACTCCGTCTATCATTCTTTAGTTGGTCAAGCTGCACCACCTTTTTCAAACCACTCATTCCTTGTTGCAATCGACTTGTTTGATCTTTGTAATGTTGTCCTTGTTGACGGTTGTTATAGTTTATTTCTCTTGGTAGTGGGCACTCAAACCTTTTATGTTCGAACTATTGGAGGCAAGACTGCCAAGATTTTTATTTTTACAAATGATTATCTGAAGAAAAAAAAAGAAGAAATAACTGGACGAGTAAATGCCAAAATGGGCTCCAGATAAAACTTTTGATGACAAACGATCAAAATAAAACCCATGCATTCGAAGTTAATTTAGAAGAATACATTTTTACCAGTCGAATCTTCAACTATGATTTGAATCCAAGTTAAAGCTCTTGTCATATCTTCTACCGTATTCTATTATGCGATTCCCGAACGTAGTGTGGGTTACGAACTATCGAGAACTCGTACCGGCAGAACCTGGACAGCTTTAGTCTTAGAAGACAAGTCATGAAACTAGTTTAGTCTACCCACATATTTATAGGGTTATAACAGGGACCTATGGAGTAATTATGAGTAAGACTTCCAATAGAACACAGACACGTATCAATGGTTTCTGCAATTAAGCAAACCTCATAGTGGTATCCACAAATATGAAAAACCAGCAATGGCTTCTGCAATTTTCATAAAACACTGAATTCCAGTTCACACCACTAAATAACTATAATTGCACTCTGACCCATAATTTCATCACCATCTTGCATTGAGCTCATGTTATTAAATACTTATCATTTCTCCCCACGTTAAGATTCTCAATACCCGCTAATTAAATTTAATTACTGATAATTTAATTTAATCAATATCTTGATATTTCTTAAACCCTTCTACTTTACTTATTTGACCGCTGAATAATAGAATCCAGCTGCAAGGTTTGGCTCGATCAAAACTTATAAACTTCCTTAAAGAGGTATCATCAATCCCGATCTTTCGGGACGTGGATTCCGTTAATAATTAATATTAGCCATATAAATAATACCACTGTCTAACTAACCGGGAATATAGACCCATATAAGATCGCATCCTCTAATGAATCAAAATAATGCATATTAAATATACGCAAATCAATAATTATTTTAAGATTAAGAAGATAAACTATTCATAATAATCTTGGGGTTTAAATTAATTTATATAGTCAGTATAAAATTAATTACACCAAATGTCTCGTTCATTACATACAAAATGTATTAACACAGAGAGTCGAAACAATAGACGAGACTATTATCTATTTCCCGTAACTAAGACAGGTTTACTAAAACTCTGTGCCATTGTTGTACCGATGGTATGTCTATTTCCATTTAAACTGTTAATATAAAACTTATATTCTGTAAAAATCTAAAATCAGATCTTCTGCATGCAAGCCGTGCTCTACACACCAGATTAAATATTATACAGAATATCGAACATCTATATATAATATTAAATAAATGATACACATACATTGCTCATAAAGATTCTTATAAAATAAAAAATTAATTTTATTTAAATAAAATTAAATACTAAAAATATAATTTTCAGTATACCAACCCTAACAATCTCCCATTTATACTCAAAATCATGCTGCTATACATCAGACCCCCACGCCCACTACATGACTGTCAAAAGTCAAGGATCTATAAGATTGTCTCCTGATGTAAGCTATATGTCTAACTAAAAAACTGAGTCTGTGTACCCCAAAGGTACTAGACTGTCCGCTTGGTAAACCAACATATAATCTTTAATTCTTTTCAGGTGCTTGATTATATTTTTTATCGCAGTCCTATACTCCTGTCCTAGGTGAGACTAATATTTACTAACCATGCCAACGACAAAGCAGATGTCGGGTCTAGTGCAAAGTATAGCATACATGAGGGTTCCTACTGCCTAAGCATAAGGAATCGCCTTCATCTTCTCCATCTCATCAGGTGTCTTAGGACACTAATCTTTGGATAGAGTAATTCCATACCTGAAAGGGAGAAACTATTTCTTGAAATCTTACATGCTAAATGAGAGAAGATATCATCGATACACTTTGCTTGAGATATGCCCAACATCCTTTGTTTCTGATCTCGAATAAACTTGATCACAAGGATGTGACTGGCCTCTCCCAAGTCTTTCATATCGAACTACCCAGATAACCACACTTTCACTGTAGATAATGCCCCCACATCTTTTCTTATGAGCAAGATATCGTCTACATAAAGTACTAGAAAGATCACCACGCTTCTGTCACGCTTCTTGTACACACATGACTCATCTGGACTCTGATAAAAATCATAAGACTTAATGGCTTGATCAAACCGAGTGTTCCAAGACATCGATCCTGCTTAAGTTCATAAATGGATCTTTTAAGCTTACACAACATTTGTTCCTGGCCCTTTATAATGAATTCGTTTGGTTGTATCATATAGATACACTCATCAAGACTTCCGTTAAGGAAAGCTATCTTGACATCCATTTTCCAGATTTCGTAATCGAAATGAGCGGCAATAGATAAGAGAATCTGGATAGACTTAAGCATGGCTACCGGTGAAAAGATTTCCTCACAATCGATCCCTTCTTTCTGAGTGAACCCTTTAGCAACAAGCCTAACTTTGAAGGTTTCAACCTCTCCGTCTGCTCTTCTCTTCCTCTTGTAGATCCACTTGCATCCAATGGATTTTATTCCTTCGGGTGGTTCTATAAGTTCCCAAACCTGATTGTAATACATAGATTCTATCTTTCAATTCATAGTCCTTTGCAAAGATCTGCATCTTTGTCTTGAAGTACTGTATTATAGTTATGGGGATTGGTATCTAGTTCTACTGGGATCCTGTCAAAAGATTCTTCCAAGAACATATACCAATTAGGTTGATGAACAACCCTCCCACTACGACGAGGTACTACCTGTGTCTATGTACTAGTAATAATACGTTGTGCAAAATCTAAACCCTGTGCATCAGCATTCTATTCTTGATTTAAACCTATCCCGATAATCCACCCACTACGACGAGATAATAGAATATCAGTGACTTGTTCTTCCGTTCTACTAGTATTTCCTCTCAGTTCTTCCAGATCAATGTTGCTTTGGGGCCTATGTTGCATAATATAATCCTCTTCCAAGAATCGAGCATTGGTGTTAACAATGACCTTATGATCCTTAAGATTATAAAATAGACAGCCCTTCGTTCCATTCAAATACCCCACAAAGAAACAAACTTCTGTCTTCGGTTCTAACTTACCCGCGTTCCCTTTCAGCATAGGTGCTAGACACTCCCATAACCGAATGTGTTTCAGACTTCCTTACGTCCGGTCCATAATTTTATGGGAGTAAAAGGCACTAACTTAGACGGTACCATGTTCAGAATGTAAGCCACTGTCTCTAAAATATGTCCCTAAAACGAATCGAATAAACCTGAATAACTCATCATTGACCTTACTATCTCTATAATAGTTCTATTCTTTTTTTCTACTACACCATTCTACTGTATAGTGCTAGGTACAGTCAACTGGGATGTAATCCCCTTTGATGACAAGTAGTCTTTAAACTCTCCAAAGAGGTATTTTCGACCATGATCGGATTATAGTGATTTGATACTTTTACCCAGACGCTTCTCTACCTCTGTAGACACCCCAATTTGATCTCGGCTAATCTTAGGCAAATTCGATGATGAAAACAAGTGGAATAGTGCCTCAGTACGATTCTCGGGAGGTGATCCAAGCTCGGTATTTGAACCCAGTCATCAAAAACCTTCAAAATCTCCAAAACCAATGAAATTGTACCAAACCATCGATGACTTGTTTCCTAAGTCATTGCCAGAAGTGGTGACCGCCATGTTCATTGTGGTGGCCGTCAATAGAAGCTCTTAGAAACCCTAGCCAACATGGTGACCACCAACTCACATTGTGGCGGCCGCTAATAGAACATTTTCAAACCCAGCGGCCGCCAACTTGCATTGTGGCGGCCGCCAACTCCAAATGGCCTGACATGTCCCAAAACGTGGCAACACCTCATTGGTTGAAGAATTTTATAAATACCGTACCCCGACGTATGTTTTCAGTAGGAATTCTGAGTGGGAGAGACTCTGCCGATATACCGAGCGATCCCGAGCCCCGACGCCGAAATCCTGCCGAGATACCGAGTGCCCAATCTCCCATACCTACATTGAAGTCTACATTACTTGGATCACCCCTCGAGGATTGGACAATTGGAGAAAATTTTCCAACTT
Source organism: Heliamphora exappendiculata (assembly GCA_034768845.1). Taxonomy (NCBI): domain Eukaryota; kingdom Viridiplantae; phylum Streptophyta; class Magnoliopsida; order Ericales; family Sarraceniaceae; genus Heliamphora; species Heliamphora exappendiculata. Next base: position 36,648 of record JAOTRH010308536.1, read on the forward strand.
GAGGATTTTTCGGCAATCTAGGTACCTCGCTTGGATCCTCGGTCTTTTTAACCATATTCTCTATCTTTTGGGGTGATCGGGTTATATTTAATCTCAATTCATGTATTTCTTTTTATTTGCATAGTTAATCTTGTCATCATTTACATTGTTTCATTTAATTTAGTTGCTTTAATTTTATTTAATCTAGTTGCTTTAATTTCATTTAATTTGGTTGCTTTAATTTCGTAGTTTACACTTTAACACTAAGCACATTATCTTTTTCTTTAATTAATTCATTAATTAGTGTTAACATCAATTAACAATACGACTAAATAATGTCGTTATTATTATAATACAAAGCACTTACATAAAAATGGTTGTAATAATCAATATTACATCAATTTAAATTCTAGCATTTTATTCTCCTTTTCTTTCTTTTTATGTTAAATTAATGTTCTAACATTATTTACTTTTCTTTTTCTCTAATTAGTCTAATTTTCTTTTAATAGCTTTTCATTTTATTTCATTTCTTGTATTATTAATTTAATGGTCCATTTTAATTCTTAACTTTCATTTAATAGCTACTTAACTTTCTTTCTTAGCATTTACTTTTTTTGTGTAATGTTGCTTAAAAAAAGTCTTATTTCTTTTCTTTTAGCTTAATGTAATTTCTTTCTTAATGTACTATTTATTTCTTCTTTCCTTGCTTATAATATTAGTTTAAGTGTTCTTTTATTTTCTTAACTTTGTTTTAATATTCTAACATTTATTTTTTTCTTATTTTCTTTTCTATTTTTCTTTTAACTACTAGTTTAATGTTCTGATTTTCATTTTATTTTTTTTTTCTTTCCTTTTCAATACAATTCATATTTCTAACATTTTCTTTTATTTTGATGTAACATTTTATTTTCTTTTATCATCAACGTTATTTTTTCTCGTAATGCCTTATCTCTTTTCCTTTAAGTATTCTGTTTTCTTTTCTTTAAATACTAATACTTCATTTTATTTTCTTTTTACCTTAATATTTATTTTTTAACTTATACTTTCTATTTTCTTTTCTTTTCTTTCAATATTAGTGTAAATTTCTTTTCTTATCTTTTATCTTCGTATTAATTTTAATAAAGTTTTATTTAGTATTTCTCTTCTTATAATATTAGCATTCATCTCTCTTACAAAAAAAAATTTATTTTCTTTTCGTATGATTCCTTTTTATCTTTCTTTTCTTTTATTTTGTTAAACCAAAAATCACAAAAAATATCATAATTTTTTCTTTA
>JAOTRH010308753.1:0-37899 GCA_034768845.1 Heliamphora exappendiculata
CCGCCAATCACGCTAGAAAGCTACGACTACTGATTTTATAGGACAGCTAAATGAAAGGCTTTAAAAAAACAAACAAGCACAATCTTCTTGATTCAGGAATTCCAGTAGTTACCCACTGACCCAAGTTCAGCAAAGAGCGTCTGTTTATGTAATTTAATGGCTCCCATAAGTCATTCCCCCAAAAGGTCAAGGGCCAGCATAACCTCAAGTTTGGGTAGCAACTAGACTTCCATAAAAAATAGGATTTCCTTAGCTGCCACCAAACGAATGCATAAAGACAAGAAGTAATAGAAGGTTTGGGAAGATAAACTGACTAATGAACAAGACTTGTTAAGCTTTGACATAAATAAGGATAAAACTGAAAAAACCCTTAAGACATGGCCGTTTCAAATATTTTTTAATGCTGCTAAATTTTAAGAACCTCATGGTAGATCGAGACAATGAGATGGAATTTGAAAACAACATATTTTTATGCCTGTAGACTCTGTACTCTATAGGGAGACTAGTTCATGTTGCACTATGCAAACTCATAGCACAATAAATTTGAGATTTTTTTTTTATTGCTTTGGCAAATTAAACTAATTTACAGTACTAGTTCAAGGATTCAGAGAAATGTGTGTGATCAATTCCAAGCAACTCAAGGGCTCTTTGAAAATGGATTCTTAAATCCAGCTTATACATGAGAACAACAGAAACAAAAGTTATAGGCTACTAAGATGTGACAAAAATTATAGAGTTTTAGCTGCCCAGAAAATACCAAGTCATAATGGTTCGAGTCTCCATATGGTTAATTGGCAGGCACACTTTGTTAACAGATCTCATCGAAGCGCCATCTTACCCCACCTAGGGTGCGTTAATTTTCTGAGACAGTTCGATATAAGTTTCCACTCAAAAATGAAACGAGAAAAGTAACAAGGCAACTGAAATAACATATGCTTACAGGTCCTGGGGTGCATTTGTCTGTGTAAGTGAGCTGAAATACACTGTACAACCTACATGTACACATACCTGAGGATCTTCTGAAATTGTATCGGCAGTTTCCATATGCTCTGGTGAGAGTGAAGAGTCGTCGATCTGGGTACCTGGAACTAGGACTTTCTCGATTTTGTCAGATGCAGCTACAACAGAAGATGAGGAATCGGAATCATAGGAAGACTTCACCGCGCAAATCATCCCTACAAACGAGCAAGAAGTTGGATCCACAACCTAATGATATATAGGAATTCATGACTTTAGCACAACTACAGAGACACTTACAAAATATAGCAGATGATAAGATTCATCTACTGATTAAAACAATGACCAATTCATATGTATTCACAACATAATGTTTTTTTTTCCATCCAGCCAACAAAAAAAAAGGTTGCTTTATGTTGTCAAGGTCCCGGCAGACCAACAGATTATTCAGACTACACCTCCAGAAATGTCCAGGCATTTAAATAAATAAATAACCTTGGTCTTCATACTAACGAGTCAGACTATGTAACTCTAATGCAGCTCTGATATGATGCCTTAGTTTTCATGGAATTACAAAAATAATGCAGCTACCCTAAACCCCAATCCCAACCCATGAATAAAGCGTTATTTCCTAAAACAACAAGTTCATACTGCAATTAGCCAATTTTACATCCCAGAGAAGGGGAAAATGGGAAAAAACCCATAAATGATAAGGTTTCATTTGTTCTTCTTTCAGCTCGAAATGCAGAACACTTTTTTTTGGAGTATAAAAGAAGAAGCCAATGTTCTACTCTACACATTAAACAAATTAACAAGATAAACAACTGTAAAAGTAAGCTACCAAAACCAATGAAATATCTACGATTATTGTTCAAAACCAAAATCAAACTCAATGACATACCAGACATCAGATCAAACAATTGAATTTCATAAAACCAAAGTCCAACCAAATGGGTAATTCTAAATGCGCACACTTTTTTTTCTTTGGACACCCACTTGTACAAGTAATAATGCATCGTGTACAAGCACGTCGATGCACAAAATGATTGTTCAAAGAAAAAAAGAGTGATTTTAGAATCACCCCAACCAAATTGATGTCTGTGAGGGAACAGTATCCGAGTTAATTTTTTTTGTTTTGTTAACTTATCCGAGTTAATTTATTATACGTTGTCACATATTTTTGATCGTGCAATTCACAAAACAAATTAAATGAAAAGATCGGCATTTTTCACGCAATATGACAAATTCAATATGATCGTCAATTAACAAAAAGAACATCAAAGAAAATCGCTAATATTCTTGAATATATATGGACCAAGGGATCTTCATTCTTGCACTAAAAAGGATCGCTCAGAGCAGAGCACATAAATGTTTTATGAGTAATATGTGTGTTGTGTGCAGAGAGAGAGAGAGAGAGAGAGAGTACGAGAAGAAGAAGAATTCTTATTCAACAAGAGCGCGAGATTAATATTGTATCGATCGCCATGAGAGGTCGATCCGGAAGACCTGTGCATAAATGGCGCAGAAGGGAGTCGAATCCCAGACAGAGTGTATACCATTTTCTAGGGTTTTCTCTCTATGTGTGCGTGTGTGTGAATGAGAGAGAGAGAGAGAGAAAGAGAGAGAGAGGAGACGATGAAACAATGGTGAGTATGATTCCGGAGTTCAAGGTTCGAAGATACCGTTACGAAGAGCGGAGTGATCCCGAGAGTGCGCTGAAGCAGAGATACTATTCAGTGCATTCGGAACACCGCGTTTGTAATGTACTCATTTTACGGTAGAAGACTATTAAGCCACTAATGACAACTAGCTTAAAAATTAATTTTTTGTATTTTTATATTTTTAATTAAAAAATTAAATTAAATTTATAGTAAATTATTTGGTAATTTATCTTTTAAACTAATTTTTTAAATTTATTTATTTAAATAAAAAATTAATTTTTTTACTTTTTGTATGAACAATAATGCACAATTCTTTAAACTATTGAATAATTTATCTGTTTAGACAAATGTTGCTTATTAATTTATTAACTTATTAACTTTTTTTTTTATTTTAGTTTAAATAATAGAGAATTTAGCTTATTAACTTATTTTTGCTTAGTTTTATTTTTTTGAATTTTATTATATTTTGATCAAAAAATTTATTTTTTCAACTTGTTTCAATTAGAAGAATCTAAAAAGTATAATAATTTAACTAAATAATGAAAAAAAAAATTAACTAAAAACAAAAAATTTACGATAAAAAATAAATTAATAAGTCAATAAGCGATTGAGATCATCATGTGCATTGTTTACATATTATTTTAGGAGAAAATACTTTAAATGAAACAATTTTAACCTAATTTTATTAGATAAATAAGGTAATAATAACTCATTATTATGCATTAAATATTTTTATTTATTAAAAATAGCATATAACATTAGTTATAGGCCGTTTGGGATAGTTATTTATTTACTTCTTTTATTTGTTTTTTTTTTGTCTTTAATTTTTTTTATTTAGTTAAATTATTAAATTTTTCGATTCCTCTCATTATGAAAAATGAAAAAATTAAAATATAAAAAAATTATAAAAAATAAAAATAAATTAAAATAAACTAATATGTCAAATTTTATATTATTAAAAATATAAAATAGCAACGAATGGATTAGAGTAAGAATTTTGAAAATAGTTTTTAAAATTTAAGAAAGATATATTAATAAAAATTATAAATAATATAATATATAAAAATTAATAATTTATGAATTAACAGAATTAGAAATACAAAATAGAAAAAATAAAAAATTAAAATTAAAAATATATTTTATACATGTATTTGTATTTAATAAATATTTTATTTTATATCATTATAAATAAAATAAAATACTCGTGAAAAAAAACAAATACCCATCATTATATTTTTTTTTGTTAACTCGGGATATTTGGACCAATTTATACGCACTTTGACTATTTTTTTGTAGACCAATTCTTTGCTCACTTACAAAAATTTTAATTAAAATTAAAATAAAATTTATATGAACTGACGGCAAAAAATTAATAATAATTAAAGTTTCGTTCTTGACACCTACAAAAAATAAAACTTTTTAAATTTTCAGGTAGGGAAGGGGGCCTGCAGGCACTCCACGTGGGTGTGCTTAGAAGATGAGGAACGAACGGCTATCGACGCGCGGTGGGAATATTCTATTCACGTCATTCCTTCCTCTGGAGTATATTCCGTGCTTCCTTAGAAAAAGCCCCAACTTTTGAGTTTTGAGTTCCCGGGGATATACGACGAGGGGTTGAGATTTTTATTTTTGACGCGACATTCTAAGGTCTCGTTTGGGGCTTTAAATTGACTTAAAATTAAATTTTTTATTTTTTTGCTTAAATTTTAAAATTTCAAAAAAAAAAATTTTTTTAAATTTAATGGCTTTTAGCCTTTTTGTTTTTTACATAAATTTTTTTATATGTTTTTAAAATATCATAATTATTATTATACATATTTATTTTTTTATAAAAAATATATATTTTTAAAATTTACTCGTTAGAATCTATCAAACAACATCCATAGTGAATATATAATTATTTAAAAATAAATTTTTAAAAATTATAACAACTTTAAATAATATATTTTATTTTTTAGCTTAAAATTACTTTAATTATTTGACTTAAAGTCACCACATTCCTCTTCCAAACGAACTTTTAAGTTTTTTTTTATACTGGAAGCTGTTTATGTCAGTTTTCGTGTAATTTAATTAATTTTAGAGAATTAATTTTATCATTCATTAATGATAGACTCAATTAAAATTGAAACAGAAACTCGTATGAACTAGCGCCAAAAAATTAATAGCACTTAAGAGATTTTGTTTTTGCAATTAGAATTAAAATGGCAATGGGGCAGGACAAATTTGAGGTTCTCCATTCTCGTTCCTTATTTTATCAGGACAGCAGTGGGGCAGGACAAGAAAGATCTAAAAGTGACGAAAGCGAGAACATATCAGAGATAATTAATAAATTATAAAAATAATAATACTAATGAGAGTTAGAAATAATATACTAAAAAATTGATCGATGAACAATTAGAATTAAAATAACAAAACACAAAAATTAGAGGATAACACGAGATATAAATGTAAGATTTTTATATTTTAGTTGTTTTATATTGAGTTATTTGAGAATTAATTCTGTTTTTAGTTATTATAAGTCTTAGTCTCGTCATATTTTTTTGTTGCATTTAGTTCTATTTTTAAATTAACCAAATAGAAATACTATAATACCCCTATTAATTTTGCGTGTATATATATATGCTCTTAATACGAGTAACATTATTAACTATATATGGGTGGCGTTATTTATGAAGAATTCGAGTGAAAAAAACATCCCTTGATTATAGGATTTTAAAACTATATCTTCACCATTTTAGCATCCACTAGATTTTGAATTTTGTGTATAACTGATCCACATTTATTTAGAAAATCAAATTAGTATAATATCAAATTAGCATAACCCTAGCTGCAATTGCCTTCCCTTTCCTTTCCCTTCTCCAAACCCTAGCCATTGTCCCTAGACCACCACAGTCGCTGCTCCTCCTTCTCATCCTCGTCCTCGTCGCCGCCGACCTAGACTTCCTCCTCCTCCTCCTTCTCCTTATTGGTGTGCGAAATCATCCACACTGTAGCGTTTTCATCCTCCGTCGCCTTCTTCATCCTCTGTCGCAATCATTCTCGGTATCGTCGTTGTCACCCTTGACATCGCCGTCATTCTTCCTTGCCATTGCGGTTGTCAACCATCGTTGTTGTTTTCAGCATCTCTTACCGTCGTCATTGTCAGCATCTTTTACCGTCGTCAACCCCGACATCACCATTATACATGTATCAATTGTGTTTGAGATGCGGCATCACTGAAATATAAGGCAGAGTCATAAATGTATCTTAACTGATACATATATCAGTTACATATGAGGTGCATCATTGAAAATGAATTACAGAGTACGAATGATACATGTATCAGCTGGCGAGAGATGATGACGGCAACAGCAAGGAAGGATGACGGCGACATTGAGGATGATGACCGCAACGGCGAGGGAGGATGAAGGCGACGTCGAGGTTGACGTCGACAACAATGGCGATGACTGCAACGGAGGATGAAGACAGTGACAGACCTATGGTTTTGGTGACTGCAGCGCAAGAGTTTGTGAGAGATTTTAGGCGAGATTTTTGATTCCATTTAGGAATGGATTTAATCAGTCAAATCTTCTAAAGATGTAGTTTATGAGTATTTTAGAAAATACAAAATGAAACGAGACTAATCACGATAGGAAAGGTAGGATGAGACTAAAACTAATTTTACTATCAAAAAAGGACCTAATCCAAAATTTTCATATTATATTTAAAAAGCTAGACTTTATATATATGTCTTTATAAATATAAGAAATCTTAAGGTAAATAAATATCATTCATTCTCCACTCATTATCAAGGACGGAAAAAATGTTAGGAGAAAACCAACGCCACAATAAAGCATACATGCTTGGTGATCCAGAAAATACATTTTTATTAACTTTCAACAATTACAATGAACTGAAATTATAGGAAACGAAATACAAAAAATAACATGAACAGAATATGCAAACCGAGTCCTGCAAATGCAGTTTCCTTAAGAATGATTCACCACCTAGCAAGGGTGTTGTAGGTTTTTCATCGGCGTCACTCTCTCAGAATAAAACGGCTGACACGATCGTTGGAACACCACTAAGGATCGGCTACGAACGTACCCCATCTGCCTTTCTCTCTCTTACTCCCACAGCTTTGAAATCAGAATCTGTTTCTCTCCTTTGGTTCTTACTCTGCTGCTGTATTTCTCTCTTCTTCTCTGCCAGAAAACTAAATAGGATGATAGCTTTATATAGAATTTTTTTCTGGAGGGGTTACAAAAAAATCAATAGCCAATTAATTGTATTGATTTTCAGGATTCAATTGTCAATTGAATGGCCAATTCAATTGTAATTGAATTCTGCTGTTGAATTCTGAAATTCATTGGCCAATTGAATTCACAAAATTTCAACAAAAAATTCGTAAAATTTAAAGGGAGGGCACGTGGGGACGGAACAGAAAAAAATACCATCCCTAATTAAAATTTATACTATTTTATATTTATAGTAAATGAAATAGCTTAAAAGGAATGAAAATTAACGTGCAAGGTGATTTGAAATTGCAACCTCTACCATAGAAAATTAAAAAATGTCATTAAGCTAGCTACAAAAATTTTGACACTCATTTAAATTGAGTACTCTTTAGTATAATAATTTAAACATCATTTACAAGTATTAGCGAGTGTATTTAATAAAACCATGTGTGATTAGAAAGTTTAGTTTTTAATTTCATTAATAAAAAAACTTAAAATAATCAAAGAGTTATTGGCTTGTAAGAATGGTAGTTTCTCAAGCTCCATTCCATCCTGAAATCCCATTCTATTGTTTATGATTTTTTTTTGCCTTCCATAATTAAGTAGGGTAAAAATAGTATTTGTTTTTTCTCTCATATTATTTCTTGCATTACTCTCGAGTATAAGTGTTAAATATATTTTATATATAAATGCCTATAAAAAGCAAATTTTAAAAAATATAATAACATTTGAATACAAAAATATTATCCTTATCTTTTTTTTTATTTTTTATTTTTTTAATCATAATCATTATCAAAATATATTATTAATTTCTTATACCTTATCTTATATCACTCTCACTAGCATTTTCTTTCTTTAAAATTAACAAATATTTTTCGCTATAGCCTTACCTCTGCCTGGCTCCTGTTACTTTTTGGATGTTCATCATCAAACTCTTAGCCCAATAAAATATGAGAAGAAAATGAAAAAGCACATTCCCACATCGCCCCACTTTTCTCACCCAATGTCATCCATATTTGCGGCATGTCATGATTTTACGAAAAAACTTGAAAATATCAAAATATGATTTTTTTTTTTTTACAATTAAAACTTTTGAACTTCAAAAGCCAATAAGTCTTGAAAAAAGCCCTTATCCAAACACGCTCTAAGGGTACATCTCTTCCGAATTAAATGTAAAGAGAGTTCGATATCATGAAATAAACTAGAAAATGCACTTTTTGCTTTAGGTTTGTGCCATCGCAAAAAATAAAATACCATCGCAAATACTATTCCCACCGGCTTATCGGCGGCAAATGGGGTAGCAATTGTCTGGGTCATAAAATAGCTTAACGACGGTATTTGGCCGTTGCCAATATTAGCGACGGCCAGACATGCTTTTTGCAATGGTTTACTGCCGACGCAAATACTTGTTTGAACCTATTAAAAGTGACGGTAAATGGGTCTTTTGCTACGGCATTGTGCCGTCGCAAATACTTTTAGAGACAATTATTTCCGCCGCTAATACTTTAGAGATGGTTATGTGGCCATGGCAAATAAAAAAAATGTACTTTTTACTATTGCATATTTGCCGGTGCAAATAAGAATTAATAGTTTTTACATAGTCATTCACATTTAATTTCTGTAGCTAAATATTACTTTGTTTCTCATAACAAGATATTTATGTAATCCATGCATTCAAAACTAAATACTAATAACAAAAATTTAATTAGTAAAAATCAAAACGTATTAATAAGTGATCAAAATATGAATTATTAAGACAATCTTTTAGTCAAATAAAAATCAAATTCAAAATATTTTTAAAAAATCTAATAAATGAACTAGATAATACAAGCTCCTATGTATCTGAACACAATCCCATCACATTAGCAGCTTCACTTCACCATTACTTAGACTTTCTCTTTCTCCAACACCTACAAAAATAATTACAGCTAATTTACGACATGAAAATTATATATAACAGTGAATGTACACATGAACCAAAAAAATACATTGTTTCACTTCACCATTCCTTCTTCGATTCTTTCCTAGATACCTACCGTGCAATGTTCGACTTTTCTACCAGCATCTCAGTTCCATCACTCATGAATGGGATGCCCTCACCTTTACGATTGGCCCTTATAAGGCAATTATCACAGTCGCTCGCGTTGAGACCATCTTTGGCTTTCGAGTTCACAAGAGGCTCCACCAAGTTGACCCATCCACCAACATCGGTGTCATGATCCAAGCTGTCATTGGCATTTGTGGTGATGCCAATCGTGTCTTTACTCGCTGAGGGGATTTAGTGCAGGAGTTATGGTTTGTCAACTCCTTGCTTTGGGCCAACGTCTCCCCAATGAGCCATAACGACAAGCATCTAGGTAACTTTCTCTTGGCCCTCCATACCTTCCACACCAACACCGCCATCTTCATTCCCACTTTCATCTTAGAGGAGATACGTTGGTTTATGGGTAACCTTCGGTCGACTCGTGCCCCTACTCTATATACCTTCCTCCATCATCGTGCCCCTGCTCCACGTACCTTCTTCTAACAGGAAGGACCCTTTTGTCCTTTAACATGGGAACTCATCGATGATATTTATTGTGATACCCATTTTATTTTAATTTTGAAATGTATATTTGTAACATGTGGTTATTATTTTAATCGTTATATAAAAGCATGTCACTATGTGTGTTATGCATGTGTTAGCTTAGAAATGCATGTTGGGTTGAATCCTAGAGCCTTAGGACATTGTAGAGCAAGGTTGAAAATCTCTTTTCTGGCGAGACCGTTCGATCGGTCTGTCTGCGTGGGCCCTATAAATGCCAGCTCATGGCCTGATATTTTGGGACCTTAGGCTTGTTGAACAAGCTTCTTGTTTTAAACACAAAACCTTTACCTTCTCTTTAGTTTTTTGGTGGGTTCGGGCTAGACTTTTGGAGACTGGATAACGGCTTCTTGTTATCCTTGCCAAGGGCTTCGCGTTCATCCAGACGGAATCCCATTTTGACGACGCTTATTTTTTTTCGATTTTCAAAGTGACGAGTTGTTAACTCAATAAAGTAGGATCCTAGACTCTCATGTCTTATAGGAGTGCTACGTGGAATTCTATATCTTTTTATCTTTTTAAAAAGGTATGAAAGGTTGATTTATGTGTGTAAACCATGCTTGGTTGGATGAAAAAGCTTCTAAAGTATTTTTATGGTTTATTTCGAAATTGGTGGATGTATGTGAGTCTGTGGTTTTCAAAAGGGCGAGTTTTGAAAAAATGTAGACATTTATACAATGGATTGCGAAAATCTAATGTCAGAGGTTTGGAGCTAACCCTTGGGTTAAGCCGAAATTTAAATGTTCGGTTGAGATGTGGGTTTATCTTGATGGATATGTGGATGATATGATGGTATGTATGTGGATATTTAGTACATGGCTATGTGCGTACTTATATATGTTGAATCATACGGTGTTTGGTTGCCAAGAATTGCATATTAGGGTAAGTGATTGTCTGACGGTGAATGACCGCGAAGAATTGCATATTAGGGCAAGTGATTGTCCGGTAGTGAAAGACCGCGAAGAATCGGATGATTGGGTTAGTATTATCCCACGGTGAAAGACTGTGCAAAAGTACAACATGTATATGAACATTCTTGTGAATGCTTATTATATTGTTGAATGTCGGGAGACGATGAGAAAACTTGGGTTTTTAGAAAGAAAATCATTTTTGAGGCTCGTGTAAGTTGAAATATTCATATTATTCATGTTAGCAAGTTTAGCTTTTATTTTATACTAGTCTATTTTCTATTGGGCTTTGGCTTACGTTGTGGGATTTAAAAACTTTTTTTAGGTGTGCCTGATCACTTGGGATGAGGTGGAGGAGCCGTTGGTGGTGAAAGACTTTTATTAGTTTTCTTTTTGTTGTTGAATCATGTAGTGACATAACATGTTGTGTAGGCCTTGAGGCATTTACTTTGATGTATGTATGTTGTACGAAGCATATGAGAGAGACCTTGGGTTGATAGTTGTTTTCTGTTTTCTTATGATTTTGTTGTCGTGGGTTGGTTTCAACGCTCTATTAAATCATTTTCGGTTCGTTTTTGCTGTATATAAACGTTTGCGCCTCGAGGGAGGATTTTAAGCCTCATTTTGGAAGGGTCTCGTTGGGCCTGTTATGCCTTTGAGCTTTCAAAAATGTTGAAAAATGGTTAAGTGTTGGGGAGGAAAAAGTTGCATTTGAAAAGTTGGTCCAGAGCTAGACCGCTCGAGCGGTTTATCGAGCGGTCAAACGAACTCTTTGTTGTTTTGCAGGTGATAAGAAAAATAGTGTCCTGGGAGGGACCGCTCAAGCGGTCTTTTGACCGAACGAGTAGTCTAGGCAAATCTTGAAAATCTTTGTTGTTTTGTGTTGAAGCCTTGCTCTTGGGGACCGTAATTTTAGTCTTTTGAGCTATTCTTTTACTTAAAATAAACCCTTGTTAGGGCATTTTACAAAGATTTTAACTTTATGTCCTTGACCTGTTTGAGTTCGGGCAGTTTTAGTGGATTGTGGTATCCCAAAACGGTTCTTCGTGGCTGTTTTACGTGACCTGAATTTTGGGGCGTGACATTTGCCCAGTCTTTTCCCAAGCCCAATGGATAAAAAGCAAATAGAGCCTCACAGCTCGCCAACAAATAGACCCGAATGAGGGTGATGAGAAGGGTGGAGAAGATGGGGAGGGGTAGGAAGATGATGATCCAATCCCACAACCATCACAAATTCCACAATCCGGCTGCTGTACCATTTTTTTCACTCAACACCTATGGTCATTCACGCAGATGGCCTACCAGGTGCTGTATGACCGGGTGACTGTTGTAGAGACTCGGATTGGAGGTTGGCTAGATTGGCTAGAGGTAGAGCAGGCACAGCAGAGGTAGAGCAGGCACAACAGAGGCAGCTTAGCAACACCATCCACAAAATGGTGTAGGTGATGATGATCTCTCAAGGACTCCAATCGCCGCCACCACCCGGCCTCTTTGATGCTTTTCTTTCTTTTCTCTTCCGATGTAGTTTTTTTCTTTTTTAGTTGTTTTCTTCGGATTAACATTTTCACATTCGGTCGTTAGGTAGTTTGTTGTCATAGTTGGAACGATTCCATTGTACAAAATTTTTATATGATGACATTTGAAGCATAGAGTCACATTTTTTTTCTCATCTACATGTTTCTGTTTTATGTTACTGTATTTTTGCCATATATGCTTGGATGCATCTATGTGGAATATCTTGCTTGCCAGTACCTAATATTTTGTAGGACATACCTTCAACATTTTTTCTATTTCTTTTCTATGTATTTTGCACTTGTGAGATTCTATCTTTTATTTTACCTGCTTTCCCAATGAGGAGATTGTCTAATCTAAGTTGGGGGTAGTATTTTATTGTATAAAAATCTAATTTTCATTTTTGCTCTAAAAAAATGACACATTTTTTTCTGGGAATTTTTAAGCTTCAGCTATAAATGTTATGCCCTAAGTAATATCAATTGATAGAATCGGTTACCAAAGTCTTTAGAAACAATGATTCATGATATTTGTAGTTGGAATCATGCACTTCACACTTAGCTACTTGTTTCTGGTTAATGATAATGAATATGGACAACAAGAAAAATCTTAAAGATCTACTGCAGAGACTTAAATCCTTACAGAGTTTTGGCACTAAATTTCTATTTCTGAGGGATATCTCTATCTTTACTCTTTTTGACTTTACTGAATCCACGCATTGATTGTTGTATGGTCTCATTGTTTATTAATTTTGGTCAAGTATTGGGAATACATCTTTAAGCTTCATTTGGATTTTAAAAAAAATTACCAATCAATTGAAAATTCATGTTAGACATAGGAAATAATTTTAGACTATGTTTTCTATTTAGATCTACTCGTTTCTTGGATAACACACTTAACCCTAATTAGCCCACTTGAGCCTCATATATATATATGATGTTCTTTGTTCACCTTTTGTTATCTGAGATGTCATCAGAACAGGTTGATACTACTATGCGATAATTTTTTATGAAAAAAGGAAAAAAGAATGAGTGTTATATATATGGATGAAAAAAAAGAGAATAAGAAAAAACATGACATGATAAATGTTGCAGACAGTCCAAATAAGTAATGAGTTGGTGAATGTAAGACATGATATGAATGAAAATAAATATTACTTTATTTGACTGTTGACCTTCTAGGAAATACTTCATATTTGACATTTGCCCAATTATACATTATCTATACCCTACATTGCAACCAAAATTCAAGTCCTATTTGATCATAGCCATGGCATGGTTTGACTTGTGAGCATAATTGACAAAGAATGACAAATGTGGTTTTATATAACTCTTCTCAGTGTTTGGCATTCTATTTATGAGACCTTAAGTCTTCTTTGAAAATTGTTCCATTTGTGTCTAGGGTGTGCGAAATACCTTGTGTTGTTTAAATAAACTCCGCCACATACATTGGGAGTATACATATATATGCACCCGTTTCGAAGTGTTTACTTATTGAGTGCATATCAAGTGAGATTTGAATTTGAAACTTAGTTTCAACAGAAATTCAAGTTGACTTGTATTCAGAATCGTGAAATCAAATCCTTGTAGCTAAGAAACTTTTCTTTTGTAGCTTATTTTTTACTTTGCTCGAGTACTAACAAAGTATAAGTTGGGGGGTTTGATAGGTGCTTAAATGTACCATTTAAGCTTGTGATTTACATTAGTAAAGTCCTCGATTTTGTGTCAATAATATGCTTTTGATAGATTTTTTAGAATTAGCATTGATAGAGGTGAAAAGAAAGAAAGAGTGCAGAAGTGGTAGAAAACTGTAAATAGGGAGCAATTGACCAATCTGTCCGGACGAGTGTCATGGACGTAAATCAACAGACTTTCCCATATGGATGAACATCCTAACGTAATTTTCTAGTAGCATTAGCATCTGGACTGGCATCTGGATGGTTTACGGAGAACAAATTCAACTAATTTTTTATGACCTAAGGCATGGGGGATAACTATGAAAAGGAGAAACTTGGTGACAAAGAGGGTATTGGATATTGAGGGAAAACGGAGGCAGCTATGGTGGAAAAGCTCGGAATGGGACTTCTTCCTTCTCACTTTTAGGTTCTTGCCGCAGCGTGAGCAACTAGCCTTCTGGACTCTAGGGTTAGATGAAATCCTAGTCAGGTATTCAAACTCTGTTTTGGTTTAGTTTTCTTACAATTATTAATTCAATTAGTTGTATAATTTTTAGACGTTGAGTTTTTTTTATCAAAAGTTTTTTTTATGATTAATCTAGTTTTTCTTTTCGCTTTTTGTGATTGTGATCATGATATTATACAACTATCGTGCATATTGCTATATTCAATCAAAACTTAAGATAAGTTATGCTATGATGGGACGTATCGTGTCAAGTTAACAACAGATGATTCGTGCCTTTTGAAATAGATTGTGTCAAGTTCTTGATCGGATACCTTTTCGGTAACCCAGTTTGGGTTTGTAGTCAGAACGAGTTTGGGTTGAATCATGTGAATGAAATTAAGTCCTAACGGTTCTGAAATATCTGATTAGGGTGGATTCGAAACCCTATCAATCAATTTTTCGATTTTTGTTGTTGCTTTTTAGTTTTTGCGTTTAAGTAATCAAAACACCAAACACTTTTCTTAATAATTGAACTAGTTTGAAAATGAGATTTCTATTATTATCCTCTATTATATATAGGATAGGAGATCTTGGATTGTAATATATCATTTCTCTATTCATCTCCATCTTCTCTAGAAATCCTTATTCATTTTCTTCTCCATAGATTTCTAAGCTTCTTGCTAAGGCTAGAGAAGGGACCTTAATAGATTCATTATATTTATTTTATTAATTCAAGAATATTTTTCATCGCAATGTTCGTTTGATTAATTGATTGGATTATTTTGTTTAAAAGGTTTTTATTCTGTAAAATTCATTGTTCTATTATTGATTTCGGGCACAGTAAAAGCTTTGGATTCCCTACTGTAGACACCCCAATTTGACTCCGTCTAATTTTAGGTGAATTCAATTATGAAAACATGTGGAATGATGCTTCAGTTCGATCATCGGGAAGTGATCCAAGTTGGTATTTCAACTTGGAACCTTCAAACCAAAGAAATTTTATCGAACCTTCGAAACTTGTTGTCCAAGTAAGGTGATCGCCATGTTCATTGTGGCGACCGCCAATAGAACCTCTTGGAAACCCTAGCCAAAAGTGGCGACCGCTACATCCAAAACAGCGACCGCAAACTTGCATTGTGGCGACCGCCAATAGAACCTTGTGGAATCTTTCAAAAACATGGCGACCGCCAACTTACATTGTAGCGACCGCCAACTCCAAATGGCCTGACATGTCTTAAAACGTGGTAGCATCTCATTGGTTGAAGAACTCTATAAATACCGTACCCCTGGTACATTTTCAAGGAGAAAAATTGAGTGGGTGGTTTTGAGAGAAAAGCTCTGCCGAGTCACCGAGCAATTTCGAGCCCCGACGCCGAAGCCCTACCGAGATACCGAAGTCCAAACCCTCGACACCTACATTGAAGCCTTGCTTGGATCACCACCTGAGGATTGGGCCATTGAAGCGCATTCTCGACTTGAGGATTCCTCGGCAAACTAGGTACCTCGTTTGGATTCTCGATCCTTCTAAACTCCATTTTCTCTTTTTCTTGGAGTGATCGGGTTAACTTTTAATTTTAATTTGTGCATTTCTTTTCTTTACGTAATTAACCTTGTTTACTGTTAAATTGCTTCATTTAGTTTAATCTTTTTAATTAATTAGTTTACACATCCACACTAAACACATTGTCTTTTTCTTTAATTTATTCATCAAAATAGTACTAATATATTTTGGTAATTACAACTTGTTAGTGTTGTTAATTGTTTAATAATGCACTTACATTTATGTGAATGTAGTAATTAATACTACATTTCACATTTTAGTTAAATAGTTGTATTTAATTTCTCTTATTTTCTTAACATTCCTTTTTTTATTTTCTTTTTTTTTGCAATATTAATTTAATGCCCTATTCTTTTAAATATTAGTGTCCCTTCATTAGCCTTTATTTCCCATTTTCTTTTTTTTTCTTTATAGTATTGTAATTTTTCTTTTTAGAATTTTATTTCTTTTTATTTCCTTTTCCATGTAATGTAGCTTTGTTTTTTTTCTTCTTGTAATGTAGTTTTATTTATTTATTTATTTATTTTAAAATATTCCATTTCCTTCCTTTTTTTCATTTCTTTTTCTTTTCTCTTTATAATTTTGACCTTATGCTTCTTTTTTTTAATTTTGTTAAACCAAAAAAAATTTATAAAAAGTCTCTTAAGTTAATCTTTATCTTTAAATGTTAATATAAATTTTTTCTTATTATAGCAATTTTCCTCTCTTTTCTTTTCTTTTATTTTTATTTTCTTTTGTTTCTTTTAAAGTACAAAGTGTAAATAGTTAAATTTTCTTTTTTAATAATTTAATAACATTTTAACCTATTTATTTTAGCATAATTTTTTCTTTTGTAAAGTTCTTTTTTTTCTTTAAATCTTTAAATTCTCTTTTGTTATAAATCCTTCTATTTTAAATTTATTTGCTAAGTAAGCATTCTTTTAATTAAGAATTTTCTCTTTTATGCATTTCTCATTTTACATTTTTTATTTTTTTTTCTTTATTCATCATGTTAATGTTAATGCATGTTTTAGTTTCTTCACTTGAAAGTATGTTTAGAATAGTTTAGTTTTTCTTTTGTAACAAATCATGTTTAGCTAATTTTAACATTTTCTAGCATATTTTTGTTCACTTATGCAAATCATGATAGTTAGTTTATTTTTATGAATATTGCATGTAGGAGTGTTCCATGTATCCTTTAGTTAGAAATTGCATGCAATAGGACTTAAGAATTCATCCCTTTATTTGTTCTAATTTGGAGTGCTATGTACATATGTTATATATTTTCTATATTTGATTTTGAATATTCTATCTTTGCCTCAATTTTTATTATTTACATGCATTTGAGAAATCCTATTAAAGAACTAATGATGATTAGTAAAAGCCAATCTTATAGTTAGGCGAATAGAATTCCTAAGACTTTCCCTGATTCGTACCTTAACCCCCAAACCTTCTTTCTCTAGTTAAACGTTTTAAAGATCAGTATCCATTTTTATTTTTTCTTAGTTTTTCTCCAAAATTAAGTGGCGACTCCATTTTCAATAAAAGGTGTTTTCAAAGATTGGTTTTCAAGATGTTAAAGACATTTTTCAAACATCTTTGAATTTTCATATTTTTTACCATTTTCAAAATTCCTAAATCCCAACACCACAGTATTTTCTGGCAACTCTGTTGGGAATAGATTTATAAAATCAAATAAAAGGGCTATATTTGAAAATATCATTGGTTCTTAATAAGAATTTATCATTTGCATTTTCGCATGCATATGCATTGTTTTTCAAATCTCCTGCCTGGTCGACCCGATGCCCCGATCGTTTATCCATTTTGGAAATTGTTGGGAAGACGGGCAAGTTATGCTGACTGTACGCATTCATAGATGCATGAAAAGAGTTCGGGTGTACCATTTGACCATGTCCTTCACTACTCCAGGCATGGGATGTATATACCCGGCTCTATTCAGAAGATGCCCCGTTCGATTGACCAAAATCTGCCTTTTGCATGTAGTGAACTTATAACCCCCTATTAGGTGCTGCTAACCCTAGTAGGATTATGTGTTTTCTTCATTGTATGTTTTATTTGCGTATTGTTAGGATTATTTTGTTCGGGTTTAAGCTATTTTTTTTTTGGGTTCGGCCCAGGTTTTCCATTATCCCGTGATTAGATTAGTTTTTTGCCTTCGGGTTTTTACCCGGGCTTTGTTCCTCACCATGTTTGGTTTTCACATCATAGTTTTTCTTCTCGGGGGTCATGCTTGAGTTACGTTTTGAAGCCTCTAGGGTAGTTTTTCTCTCCTTCGAGTTCTTCCCGGATTGTTGCCTTCCTCTGCCTTTGTTTAGGATACCCTTGTCATACCCGTGCGAGCTAGTTTCCTACCGTTATGCTGCCTATTTTTTCTACAAATCTACATCGAACCGGTCTCTTGAGGGTTAGAACTATTTTTCTTACTGGAGTGCTGTCCGTTTAGATAAACCTCCCATCCAAAAGTTGGTTAATCTTCTCCTTAGCTGTCGTCCTGGGTCATCCGGTTGTTATGCTGCCAGTATGAGCCCGACAGGGGCATTGTTTCAGTTTCCATGTTTATCTGCTCATGATTCGTTGTTTTGGGGTATCTGAGATATTTGCTAATCTATTATCAGAATGTTTGCCTGGGAAGTGTCTGATACTAGTTATTCTGTATTTGGGATCTAGGTTTCTCTGTGGGTTTATCATTGGGCCGAGAAAAGTACAGTCGACACATGTTGGGGAAAGATCAGTGATAGGTAAACTCTGGAGAGTATGCGAACAGTCAGCTAAAATGGCATAGAATGAGGTAAACTTGATAGCTCTGATGAGAGCGATTACTGAAATACAAAGGGCCGTGGAGTAGCAAACTCAGGCTCAGAGTCAGTGCCAGGTACAAATTTAGGCAATTTAGGTCCATTTTCCAGTACCAAATGAACAGCATGATGACGCAAATGGTAATGGGGAAGATTTTTGGGATGAAAATCAGGTCCCGGACATACTGCAAGTTGTTCCACCACCACTACGGATCCCTCGTCAGGTGATAGTTGAGGAAGAAAACACTACTAAGTCTAGAGAGTCTGCGTTGGTTGAGAAGATCGACCAGGTGGAGAAGGTCCTTAGAAAGGCCAAAGGGATCGAAGAATACATGTTAGATGTGGGAGGACTATGTTTATTCCCAGACGCCAAACTACCAAAAAAGTTCAAAATGCCAGATATAGAGAAGTTCGATAGAACCCGAGACCCTAGAATTCATCTCCGAATGTACGTTGGTACCCCGTTGCTAATGGAAATAGATGACCAGTTGAAGGCTCAGCTCTTTCACGGGTCTCTTTCTGGGGCAGCCCAGAAATCTTTCCTCTCCCTCGATGTAGCTAAGACCAAAACTTGGGAAGATATAGCTACAACTTTTACCAGTCAGTAAAGTTGCAATGTCCAACTGGATGCAACTACCCGAGAGCTCGAAATGACTCAACAGAAGAATCAGGAGTCTTTTGTTGATTTCCTGACTCGATGGAGGGGGTAAGGCCGCCAAGATGACAAATTGGCCCTCTGAGAAAGTGCAGGTGAGGATCGTGGTTAAAAACCTACAGTCTCCACTAAAGCAGTATCTTATCACTCAGCTGCTTTCTGCATTCGAGCAATTGTTTGATGCTGGGGTCCAGATAGAAGATGCAGTTCAATTTGGGGATATCAAAAAAGTCGAACCTAACCAAAAACCAAGGAGGGCATTCCCCGCAACCAACCAAAACTAGATTACTTCCACTAACCTCGTTTCTCGCTCAAGCGAGGTAAACTTGTTGAACCCATCCTCTTCTACCCAGCAATCCAACCATGCCCGACAGTCAAAAAATGACCAACAGCAACAAAGGCCGAGGAGAGTCTTCACTCCCTTCAACATTTCTTTATCCACCGCCCTTAGTCGATTCGTCGAGAAAGGGCTTATCAAACTATTGAACCCCATGCCTATACCCGATCCCTTACCACCAAGATTTAATGCTTCCCAATACTATGCTTTCCATCAAGGTTATGGGCATTTGATTGATAGGTGTATGAGGCTGCGTTATGAGATCCAAAATCTCATCGATAACAAGGTGATCCCACCACCATCTGCTACTTCAAAGCCGAATGTCACAACTAATCCCCTACCAAACCACACTAAGTAGTTAGGGGTAAATTGGATAGCTCTAGGGCTATCAAAAGATTTGAACTGATATATCTGTTCAGCATACAAGTCGTGCCCTTATGTTTCAACAACTGAGGATCAAACAACATGTTCATTCATCATGCTTAGGAACGACCGAGACATGATGGAAGAATGGGATGATCGTGCTTGGGGTTGGTATCAAACAGCACTCTCAGCTATCCAGCAGAAGGTAGAAGAACATAACGAGGAAGACGATTGGCCTTTGGATTACCCGGCTCGACCTTACGCGTTTGGCCACGTACTTGATGGCATTACCCTTCCCCAACTTTTTAAAGAAGAGGTATATGTCAATGAAATGCAGTCCTATTAGCTGGTAAGGATTGTACTGAAATCAGACGGGGTAGAGTGGACCGATTTCTGGGCCGCTCGGGAACAGCAGGTGGACTTTATTGAAGATGACATATGGAAAGAAATTGATAATACATGGGCCATCAAAGATGATGAGGAGAGAAGAGGAAGAATAGTAATTGGCGATTTAACGAATTTGTGAGCATTCGAAACCCTCTGTTTGTGAACGAGGTACGACAGACCAGCGATCCAATAACGGGATTATGGGATCCCGATGAGGAGATAGAACATCTGACCAGAAGTGGGCGGCATTTCAAGCCAGCCACTTGGAAAAGGAGCAACCAAGTGGAAAAGGGAAGGAAAAAGAACATGAAGAAGAGGATGATGAAGTGCTGAAGAAGTTAAAGAAGACGCAAGCTAACATCAGCATTTTAGGCTACTGATGGCCTCGCATAAACACAGACAAGTTGTGCTAAAGGTTCTGAATAAAGCCAGCATTCCAATAGAGACCACCCCAGACCAACTGATTGGACTTATTTTGTAAGCAGTAGAACCAAAAATTATTTCTTTTCCCGATAAAGATTTGCCAGCAGAGGGAAGGAATCACAACAAACCACTGTATATTACTGTTAAGTGCCTAGATAAATGGGTCCCTGTGACTCTTATCGATAATGGGTCTGCATTAAATGTATGTCCGTTCAGAACAACACTCTATTTAGGACTAAAGACGGAGCATTTCATATCGAGAAATCAAGGAGTCTGGGCTTATAAAAACACAAGGAGGGAGGTACTGGGACTGGTGTCATTTGCAATATCAGTAGGGCCATTGGAAACGTAGTCGAGTTTGATGTACTAGATGTACCGGCATCTTTCAACTTGTTGTTGGGAAGACCCTAGTTGCATGACCCAAGTGTTTAGGTTGTACCATCGACTTTCTATCAGAAATTGAAGCTGATAAGAAATGGGGCAGTTCTAACTATTCACGGAGAAGACATCATTCATCCCCCAAGAGGAGGAGAGGGCTCAACTCTGTTAGAAGTTCAGCATAGTGAAGATAATGTATCGCTTAGTGGTTTCTGATTTGATGAAGCACAAGCTGTCTAGATGCTAATGAGTGAGGAGGAAATGTACATCAACCCGTGGGCTGTAATTGTGATGAGGAAAATGTCCTTTTTCCTTAGTATGGGATTAGGACGTAAGCAGTAGAGAATCTCGAAACCCGTTCAGGTATTACTGACTTCACACCACTTTGGCCTTGGGTATGATTCAATAGAGGAAGATTTGGAAGGGCCTAAGAGGGGATGGAAGGCCAATTATTCTGGAACGCTCAATGGGTACTTTGTCAAAGAGGGGAAAGATTTCCCGTACTGCGGCTTTCCAGAACCATGGATTAACAAAAAAACCAATCAAAAGCAGCCAGGGTTGGAGATCTTTTTCGGCCATCAGTTGTCTGGCATAGAAGAGGAAATAGTGAAATGGGAAGAGAAGGAAGAGGAGGTTCAAGAGAAAGACTGGGCTGACAGATTGGACGACCATGACTTGGGAATACTTTTAATGAGAAGATGGCACAATTGCAAGTAACTGACTCGGACTGCTTCATGATGGGCTTCAGTGCACCAGCCGACTGCACCAAGCTCATTGTTGATACAACTGCAAAAGATGTAAAGAATTGGACCATCATGTCATCTGATGTACATATTATCTGTTCTGAGTCCGAGTTTGAGTTTGAGTCCGTGGTTGAGGGCACGTCTGTTTGTGCACCTCCCCCTGTTTATGCTTTCGAGTTTGTAATTCCTTCTTCCTTCAATGAAATGAACGAAATTTCCGATTACCCTACTTTGTTTGATTTATTTCATATGCTTTCTGACGATTTTGAATTCGACGGGGATATCCCCGAAGAAATAAAATTTTTAATAAAAAGAAAAGAAGAAATGCGTGCCCAACCAATAATTGGAGAAACTTTGTCAATAAATCTGAGTAATGAAACTAACTCACAAAATGTACAAATTAGTTCTTCTTTATCCCTAGTTGAACAAAAACAATTAATAACTTTATTAAAAGAATTCAAAGATGTATTTACATGGTCTTACGAGGTTATGCCCAGAATTGATCCTCACATTGACCAGCACCATATCCCCTTATACCTTGATGCCAAACCACTCAAACAAAAATTAAGATAAATTCAGCCAGAATAGGCTTTGAAGATTAAAGAAGAAGTTGCCAAACAGATCAATGCAGGATTCCTCATGGTAACTGAATATTCGAAATGGGTAGCCAACATCGTGCCAGTTTTAAAGAAGGACGAACATATCCGAGTCTACGTAGATTTTTAGGACCTCAACAAGGCTAACCCGAAAGATGATTTTCTACTCCCACACATCGACGTCTTAGTAGACAGTACAGCGGGGCACGCCTTGCTATCATTTATGGATGATTTCTCCGGGTATAACCAGATTATGATGCATCTCGAAGACAGAGAACAGACGACATTCATGACACCCTAGGGCACCTATTGCTATCGTGTGATGCTGTTTGGTTTAAAAAATCCAGGGGCAACCTATCAGAGGGGGCCACTACTTTACTGCATGACATGATACATAAGGAGGTCGAAGTGTACGTGGATGATATGATAGTCAAGTCCAAGAATCAGGATGGCCACATCACAGCACTGCGTAAGTTCTTTGAAAGGATCCAAAAATACAAGATGCGGCTCAATCCACAGAAATGTGCCTTTGGAGTTATTGTAGGAAAAATGCTCAAATTTATGGTCACTCAACAAGGCATTAAAGTCCACCCTTCATTGATCAAAGAAATTTTGAAAATGCCTCCTCCGAAGACCGAGCGAGAAGTTAGGGGCTTTTTGGGTAAAATAGAATTCATCAGTCGATTCATCGCAAAACTGACTACATGTGAGCCGCTCTTTCGTCTGCTAAAGAAAGGAGTTGAGTTTCAATGAGATAAAAAATGTCAAGATGCCTTTCATACCATACGATAGTACCTGCAGAATCCACATGTTCTAGCTCCTCCCGAACCTGATAGGCTACTGATCCTTTATTTGTTAGTGACTGATTCAGCTATGGGATGAATGCTAGCGCAATAAGGTGAAATTAGAATCAAAAAGGCCATCTATTACTTAAATAAGAAGATGACAGGATCAGAAATATGGTACACACCATTGGAAAAGACATGTTGGGCCTTAGTTTGGGCTTCCCAAAAACTAAGACATTACATGTTGTCTTTCACGGTGAATATCATCTCTCGGATGGACCCGCTGAAGCACCAGTTCGAAAAGCCGGCATTGACAGGAAGGTTGGCCCGATGGTTGCTGTTATTAGCAGAGTTTGATCTTCAATATGTCACCTAAAAATCAGTCAAAGGCAGAGTAAGGGCAGAATTCCTAGCTGGTCCACCAGTGGAAGGAGGTGAAGACAGAGTTCCAATTTCTTGACGAATAACTGATGAAAGTCGGAGATGACAAGTGGACTCTATATTTTGATGGAGCGTCCAACCAATACAGCTATGGAATAGGAGTCCTTCTGGTCACTCTTGACGAATCACACGTTTCATTGTCTCTAAAGCTCAATTTTGAAGTAATCAACAATCAAGCTGAGTATGAAGCATGTTTAGCTGGATTGGAGGCAGCATTAGAATTAGGTGCAAAAAAATTGAAAGTCATCAGAGATTCAGCACTGGTAGTTTCACATGCAATAGGAGAAAGGAAGGTTAGGGACTTAACCTTGAGTCTCTATCATCAAGAGCTAGAGAAACTAATATCGTGTTTTGAATCAGTAATCTTTACCCATGTGCCAAGACTACAAAACAAGTTCGCTGACGCACTAGCCACCCTAGCATCCATGATTGACATACCACTCGGAGTCCGAATGACGCCTTTGATAATTGAACAGAAGAGAAAATCAGCATACGAGATGACGGTCGCAATTGAGGAAAGCACTGATGACCTTCCATGATATTTTGATATTCAGAATTTTGTGTAGAAAGGAGAATACCCCAAGTTTGCTAGCAAAAAGTACAAAAGAGCGATACGACGATTATCTGCCCAGTTTATCATTTGCGGTGGTAGACTATATAAACGAGGTCATTCTAGGGTCAATAAGCTGTGTGTAAATACTGAAGAAGGCCAAGCATTGATGAAAGAGATTCACGCGGGGGTTTGAGGGCCACACATGAGCAAAAACATGTTAGCTAAGAAAATCCTGCGACAAGGGTACTTTTGGATGACAATGGAGACAGACTGCATACAGTTCGTGCAAAGGTGCCACAGATGTTAGATTCATGCAAATCTTATGCACGTTCCCCCATCTTAGTTATATAACCTAACGTCACCATGGCCTTTCTCAGTATGAGGCATTGATATGATCGGTAAGGTAACACCGAAGGTGTCAAATGGGCACGAGTTCATCTTAGTGGCTATTGACTACTTTACCAAGTGGGTGGAAGCCACCTCCTACACGGTATTGAAAGCCTCTCATGTTGCTAAGTTCATCAAGCAAAAGATCATTTGCTGGTATGGGGTCCCCCATGAGGTCATCTCAGATAATAGATCGCATTTTCAAGGAGTGATCTTGGATCTTTTCGAAGAATACCAGATAGTGGCCCACAAGTTCTCACCATATCGACCGCAGACCAATGGAGCGGTTGAGGCAACAAACAAGACCATCAAGAAAATTCTACAAAAGACAATCAACTTACATAAGGATTAGCCGGAGCATTTACCATTTGCACTTTGGGGATACCAAACATCGATCGGAACTTCAATCGGAACTACACCATACTCTTTAGTATACGGGATGGAAGCTGTACTTCCCATTAAGGTGGAAATCCCTTCGCTAAAAGTGGTGGCTGAGGCCAGTATTCCAGAAGTAGAATGGCAAAGGAACCGAATGGAAGAGTTGCTCTTATTTGATGAAAGAAGACTGCAAGCTCTGTTTCATATACAAAGATACTAGAGGAGGATAGCTCGAGCATTCAACAAGAAGGTCAAGACTTGAGATTTTAGAGAAGAGGATTTGGTCCTTAAGGAAATCAGAGCTCTTATTTTTGACCCGAGAGGTAAATTCAAGCCAAACTGGTCCGGACCGTTTCTCATCAAAACCATCATGACCAGTGGTGCAGTTATTATCATGGATTTGGATGACAATGTATTCTCCACTCTAGTTAAGCTCGATTAGCTCAAAAAGTACTATCCTTGAGGTAAAAGTAAAGATAAAATAAAAACTCGTTGAGTTGAAAATTAAAAAGGAAACTCAGGCAAAAATTAGAGCAGCCCGCAAGGCCAAAAATTCGAAATGGAGACTTTGGCAAAAGTTAGGACACCACAAAAGGAGAGTGTCAATACCCGAGTGAGAACCGAGCCTGAACTATGTTATGGTCTGATTCCATCTTATTAAGATATATAGGCAGCTTCTTTTGAGAAGTCCGGCCACATTCTTTCTTTTTTTTTTAATCCGAGTAAGGCCACTGCAAATTTATCTTTGAATTCTAATAATAAAGTCATTCAAACTTTTAATAAATTTGAACCATTGTAAACATAAAGTGGCAATTTTCATTACATTAATTAGAGTTACAAAGTTTTGAAAATAAAGGGAAGGGCACGCAAGTCCCAAACTCTGTAATGACAAAGGAAAGCCGTGAAATTTTCAAAATAAAGCAGAAGTCCTCAAATCCTCCTCCTCTTTGCCTCTTATTTCCCCTCTTCTCTATCTTTCTTCTCCTGATCCTGCATCAACCACGTCTTGTACTCATTAGAGAGCTCAGGGCACTATAGTTCCTGCATCTCCATTCATGAACGAGAATGCTAGGCATCCTGATACTGTGCTAGAAATGGAGCCCACAATGCAGAAGAAAACAAACGGCCTCGAATGCTGAAAAAGATGATCTGACTGCGATCGAACTGCCGCATAATCCGATGGGGGTAGTAAAAAGTAGTCTGACGTAAACCGACCAACAGAACACCAGGATGGTCCATAGTAGTCAGAGTCATGACAAGGATCAGCCACCAAGGGCACTGCCAGGTAATATCTAGGCCAGTCAGGGGTGAAACTGTCGCCAGGCTGCCTCAGTGTCGCATATCTGATAACGGGGGTCGTAAAGGAAAGTTGCAGCACGATACCTGTCGGTAGGTGGTTTCTATTAGCCAAATCTGCAGCAAAAGTTAGAATAGTAAGAAGAGAAGCCTTGCAGTATGACAAAAGTCTGATAAAGTGAGAGGTTTTGAGCTTACCTGAAGAAGTAAGGGGCTGCCAGCAAAAGTAGTGGTCTCACCACGATGAACGGCATCTAGACCCAGTAGTGTCTCGGCTAAGATAAGTGGTACAAAATCCATCCTCATCCACATATGATCGGCAATGTCAACCAATGCACAGCTAACCCGCCCATCAGAAGGGACAAAAAGATACTGGGCATAAAGGCAGAAGCAAAGTGCATAGCGTCACCCCAGCTGAAAGTTGAGGTCACTGAGGTCATCGGTAGGACAAAATCTATCAATGATCCAAGGTATGTCAAGGCAATCATCCTGTGTCAGAAGAGAGGCTTCCATCCTAGATAGACCACAAAGCGGTATCACCTGCTGTCAAGTTGAGAGAAAGAAAGTGGGAACAGGAACGGAGCTTCGTAGGGCCAAATCCAAAATAGCAGCAAACTCCTCCACAGTCGGGCATAGCTCTTTAAGGCCGAATCAAAAGACGTGAGACTGCAGATCCCACAATTGTGGAGCAGCTAACAGTAAAGGTCTGTTAATCTTTACGGTCCTCAGTGAGAAAAGGGCATTGAGGCCGAAAGGGGCAAAGTTCAAACGTTCAATATAGGAGAATGCATCAATCCATGCAGAAAGAGGAGAAGTCATCTGAGTCGGAATAACAGAAAATGGGGCCTTTACGACTGTATTTTTAAGGCAAGAAAAGGTAGAAAATCAAAATTTTGGCAAAAGGCACGTTCAAAGTGGCGACCGCCAACTTTGAAAAGCATAGTATAGTGACATCAGCCTTTTGACCAGGCGATCGCCAGGTTGAAAATAGTAACTGCCATGCCAGTCTCCTTGTAAGTGGCGACCGCCATGTTATAACACGGTGGGTGTGTGTCAGTTTAGAGTTTGTGTGATCTATATAAGTTATGGAATTTGAATTATGCATCCAAGACAGTTTGAGCAGCAAATAAAGAAAAGTCATGCAACCGATAAGTATGTGGAGTAATAAATGGCACGAAGGCCCATGGAGTAGGTAAATGTGTAAAAATGTGTCAAACTGGGGCACGCAGGCAAATCAAAATAAATGTAGTAGAAGATAAATAAAACTAGGGGAAGAGGGGAAGCTCTCTCTCTCTCTCTCTCATGTGTGCCTCGAGTAGACTCGGCGGGAGGAAGGGCCATCCTCCTCCAAGCTATCATCCTCGAAGAGTCTGTCAAAGTCATCGCCATCATCACTGCCAGAGGAAGAGATAACTCTGGAACGAGCCTGAGAAGTTTCCCGGGAACCACGACCTCGAATCGGAGTTGGGCCAGAGCAGGAGGCCTAATTGCAGCCTGTGGCGGCACTATACCGGTAACTGGAACTAGAGGCTGTCAAGAGAGAAGTAAGACTCAAAATAGAATAAAGACAAAAAAATGCAAAAAAATTGAAAAGAGCACGCAAGATACTCACAACGGCTACTGGCGTGAAAGCAATGTCGGGTGCTCGCATCGAGGCATCCATCTACTGGACCAGTACCCTCAAGCCGGTGACCATCAGCATCGTACAGTCTAACCAAGCCTAATCGACCTGCAAAAGGAAACAATTCAGGAAAACTAGAGAGATAAAAAAGAACAAGTGACTGAAGGAAAAGTAAGAGACTAACCTGGCCGATGCCAACCTTAAACTCCAGCGTTGGCAGAACATAGACTGGTAGAGAAAAAGGGAAGTTGTACACTACAGTCTGGACATCCCATGGAATCTCTGGGCCCAGCATCCTACCAGCAGTATCACCACCAGCAGCCCTAGCAGCAGCGGTAACAGCAGCTCCCACTCCAGGATCAGCAACTGCACCAACACCAGCTCCCTCGTCCTCTGGCATCCGTCTCCTTTTGCCACCTGGGGCAGCCGGACCAGGACCTAGTGGTCTTAACAGATGGGCCCAGGCTAGGCTGTGTAGTCCCCCTTTGGTACCAACAACTTCGTAACATGCGTCCCCACCAGCTCCAAAAGAAGATATACCCGGCTAAGGTGATCGGTCCGACACATACAAGCTAGAGGGACCATTGGGATTCGAAAGTGATCCAGGCTAAGTGACTGGCAAACCACCCGCTCTCCTAGATAATACTTTCATCTGAATGGACCCTCCAACATGATCCACCTAAAAGCGAGATCTCGGCTGCGCATCAGAACTACGCTGGCCTGATCCTCCACACCCCTCCAAACATCCCAGTGGACCTGTAGCAGTTCAAAGTACAGTAACAAATGCAAAGAACAATAAGCCATGCAATATGATGAACAGTATACAGTGCAGTGAACAGTGCATTGAACAGCGCAGTAGGCAGTATAATGAAGAAAGCAGTAAGCAATAAATAAAGATACCTAGTCAAGGGTCAGTCAGTCAAGTGATACCCATAACCAGTTAATATACTTACCTCCAGCCTTTTTCCCCTTCAGCCCACGGGACCACCGGGCCACTCGGGGAATGACTAGTGGGTCTGCCGCAGAGTTCGTCGGGACGTGAAGGTCGAGGAACTCGTAAGTCCACAACTGCGAAGAAGGTGTCAGCAAGCAATAACAGATAACAAAAGTGAATGGAGAATTGCAGAAACTAAATCATACCTCCCAAACCCTCCAGTATCCTCTAATGCTGAGCTCCTAGGGGAGCCAGGTCAATGTCCGCATGAAACCGTATAGTGTGGCGAGAGCGGCTCCTCCCCAATCAAATGAAGTGACCAGGTCAAGATGAGCCAGGGCGCACAAGTAATGTAAATGGATGGTATTCTCCTTGTTCGAAAATAAGGAGGTACCGAACATGTACATCAGAAAGCCCCGGGTAAACCACTCGAAATGACGGGGCTCGATGCACTGGAAATGTCTGAACCGCTCAAAAAACCAAGTGTACCAAACTTGGTCGCAATACATCTGCGCAGGGATAGCTCCAAGGAAGTACAGCAGTGCGTCGGTCGACTGGGCTATGGACGGGTCGAACGGAATAGGGGCTCCCCCAACCCAGATATCGGTGATGAGTGCGAAGTCCAGAGGCGTCAGAGTGGCCTCGAACGTAGTAAAATGGAAGGTGTTTGTGGTATCCCACCACCGCTTGGCCAGGGCTATCAGCCAGTCCCGGTCATTGCTCGTCCTACCCAACAGGGCTATGAATCGAGCAAAGCCGAAGGCATTGATATAAGCCCGATCACTACTAGAAAATAGTTAAAACATCACACTTTATACATGTGATTATAAGGTTATAATCACGCTTTTCCAAGCGTGGTTTATGGGGGTGTAATCTAAAATCGAAATTTTCGATCACGCATTTTGCGCGTGAATATTTACACAAAAAAATGTGATTAAAAATAAAACTAGTGTGATTGTTAAAATTTTAAAATCTCAATTTTACATTATCGACCACACTTTTTGTGCGTGATAAAAACTAAAAAGTGATTAAAAATGACAAAAAAAAATGTGATTACAAATAACTAAAAGCGTGATTAAAAATGAAATTAGTGTGATTATTAAGTCGATTTCGCATTATCGATCACACTTTTTGTGCGTGATAAAAACTGAAAAAGTGTGAAAAAAAGTGTGATTAAAAATAACCACTGCGCACCAATATGCACTTAATGTTATTTCGAATATTTTTTCACCTATGATAGCCCTGTCAACTAATACAATTCCTGACTCACCAATTCTAGCTAGCTTCAAATATAAGTTTTTACATATTTAGTTCTATCATATCCACAAAGCATGAACGTGAAACATAAAAGCCAACTATAAAATAGCGTTTCCAACAGCATGAACTCTAAGTTTCAAACACAAGACAACAAAATAAATTACCATGACTGTAATGAAAGAATTCATTAAATTTTCAAATAAATATATTCATGTGACACTCAATAATCTTTTGATCAATTGTACCAAATTAAAAAATGCCTAATGATTTAAAATTTGTCATAATATAAACTGGAAGAATTCTTACTAAAGAAATGAGCAGCAATTCCAACAAATCCATCACTTGAACCAGTGTTGAGAAGAACAATGTTAGCCACACTTTGGAATCTGTAAATCAGTCCAATTCACAATATAGAATTAGCATGGAACAAAAAAATAGTAAGCAAGTTGCTCAAAAATTGAAAAAATAAGCTATTATCGTAACCCTAAAATCATTTATTCTCATCCAGGACCAAACAGTTAGAAGCCTTATGCACAAATTGTCATGACCTCAAACCCGATGCATGTAAGCCCACATTATAACCGTTATCCCTATGACTAGAACTTTTCTTATGATATTCTCTCAAATTATTTAACTTATTTTTAAATGAATAACTCCCAGATTTATAAAATAATCTAAGTATAAAATTTAAAAATTTCGGCAGAGTTTCATCTGTTTTTCAGACTATCCCAAACTTCTAAAAACCTGTTAAACTCAAACAACAATCTATACTCAGGCATAGCTTGGATTTCAACTCACAATCACAACATTCTAGACAGTATCATGAATGGATGAAGGAAACGGGAACAAAAAAGACTACAAAATGTGTGCTATCATGTAATCAATCCAAAAGTACGTTGACTAACTATACCTTTATTTCTTGTGCACAATGATTCATCATATTTAACTCAAAAATTTATCTACTTGTTACATGATCTTGTTGTTCAAGATAATTAGTTACAAGATAGAATAATTAACAAACATTTACTTACATGATTCTAAGCAGCTCTGTCTCTAACTACCTATCAGAAACTGGCAGTAACAAAACCCAACAAACCTCAACAGTAGCAGCAAAGAATGGAAACCAAACAACACTGATTAGAAAAATTAAAAGGCAAAACTTCCAAAAGTTTGATGAGAGACCTATGCACTATATCAAATTACCCCAGCATTTCAAATTGGCTCTTAACATGGCTAAGCAAATCACATAGTCAATTGGGGCAACAAACCTAGACTTGGAGTAGAGACCAAGCCTGAGATGCAAAAGTGGTGAGGTCTATCATAAATGATATAAGAGCTACAAGTAAGGGCGGATACTATAGGTCATATTATTGTAGCACAAAAAAAGAGATATGATACCTCTTCTTCAACAACTAGTTCAGGAACATTACTAGGTGAAGGTAATTTTTATATTTTCAGTTCGGATGTATCTACACGGAGGAAGCGCTATAGTAAAGGAAAAACACCAAAAAGAAGCAGTGTTAAAACATTTGAGCATGCAAACAAGAAAAATTCTACAAATAAGGGATAAACAAAGAGTGTAATAAAGCATCCAGTGGACAGCTCTGAACTTGATAATGTACACCTACGCCACATACTTGCTGCTGGTGTGTAATACATAATAGCACATCCCACTTAAAAGGGTTGTAATAGAACAGTTTGATATTGGTGTCCGGCACGTGTCTAATATACTCCTGACACGGGTACTTCTCTCATTTTGAAGAGTTCTCTGAACATCGATGGCCTGGTACCACACTACATGAAAACTAAGTAATCCTATCTATTTAATGTTTATAGGCTTGTTACTGTCAACCCGTGTAAGGTCAGGATGGCACATGAAATGAATGGCCCAGCATGGCCCTTGGCTTTATTGTCCACCAAATGGCATATTGCCCTAGAGGACCCATGTTTTCTTTCCTCTTTTCTATTTTCTTTATGTGCTCATGTGGTCAGAAAGTGAACAATAGTTCAGAAATCTCCAATAAAAAAAGTGATTGAAAAGAAGTCAATTCTGTTCATTTCAATAAGTTAATAAACTCGTCATGACTTGGAAAACACTCACCTGTGAAGAAAGTCACTGCATGTGATTCTTTTCTGTGAGTTAGTTTGAGGTATTTCATGGCCTTCCTTCTATCGTCTTGAGCAAGGTTTTTAATAAATATCTCCTCAACATCATTCGCTAACTTCATAACCTATCATTCATGAGAACAGATTACAAGTTTCAATGTCAGACAAGCATATCTTTGCCCAATACATTCATATCTAAGGCCATCTATTGGTGTGGAAATACACTTTTTAGGATAGACGTTCACTTAAGATTGTCCAAGAATAATCTGATGATTGGATGTGGGGAATACCTTGTCTGAGATGTTGAAATAGGAGCTTTCAACCACTTTTAAATAAATGGGAAAGACTTGTTTGTTAGTGACCTGAATGAAATGAAAAAACAAAAAGTTCAGTAATAAAGAAAACCATATTATTGATGTTTCCAAGACTAAAAAGTTACCCTTCACTACTTTGTCAAATTTCTTCAAGATTTTCACAAAAGCAAGCATGTTCAAGTTCCTGAAAAATCAAAATTGACATAGAAAGATGTAGTTGGCTTTTCATTCCATGACCATCCATTAAAGTTATAAAGAACTTAAAAAAGAAAAGAAAAGAAAAGATATTTGATAATGGTACCTGTAAGTTTTGAGGTAACCTAACCCTTTATAGAGCTCCCTCTAATCATCTTCTTTGATTGATGAAGCTTGGTTTTTTTGATGTGCAGCCTACTCTACTTCCTTCAGGGCCGCATTTCTTCGCGGATTGATTGATCAAATCATCTCAAAGTAAGTAAGTGATTGCAGAGAATGTTCTAGATAGGTTAGTAAGAGGAATGTGTATCCTTAAGTTTTTCCCTTGCCATCTGAAAACCTGAGCCGAAAGGGTCCTCATTTTCACATCCTTGCTCTTCAAACTGATTGATTTTCCCATTTTATCTAACTTTGCAGAGTCTGTGAACTGCTCTACATTTCTGTCCAACTCAATTTGCAGATACAGATGCAGCAAATGAGTTATTCGCGTGTTTAGACCTCCATCTCAACAAGGTGAATCAATTTTACAAGACAAAAGAGAAGGAGTTCGTCGAGAGAGGGGAGTTGTTGAAGAAACAAATGGAGATTCTCGTTGAGGTTTAAAGTGCAATCAAACGACGGGGCGAGAAGGTGTCTTCCTCTCTGGAATCCAAGGCGGATGACTCTGTTCTAGGCACCATTTCATTTGGTAAATATATATAGCCCACTTCGTCTATTTCATATACCAAGAAAAAGATGCTATAAATCGATTCATTATATAAGAAAAATCACATTTTCTTGTCACGCAACATGTCTCATGACCCGACTAACTTCAAAGTTGCTACAGTTTTAATGGGTTTTATTCTTTTCTTTGTGTTTTTTGGCAAACTTAGTCCATGGAGTAACTTGAGTATATATATTCCTTGTTTCTGACTAGTGTTTTGCATTATCGTTTTGTATTGGCTCTTTTCATAGTAAAATTTCCATGATTTCTAATTTTTTGGGTTAACCATGTAATGGTGTGTATTGTGTGTGATTGCGATATTTTTTTCATTGTTGTTTTTCTTTTCTATAATAACAATAACAACATCATCTTACCAACACAAATGTTGCCTATCTGGCTCCATGGCATCAGAATCAGTCTGTTTTATATGGAAGCTAATAGTGGTCAATGAGGCAAATACACAGGGAAAAAGAAGAATAAAAGATTTAGAAGCATTTAGGGTGAAAATTTCAGATGATTATCTCTTATTAAATTTCAGATCGTCTTTGCCTACAGATGAAGACTCAATCACAGTCAAAATAGAACGAGAACAGGGGTTGCATAATCAGATAGTCAAGAGAGATCATATAATAACAATAACAGTAACAATAATATCAACAATATTTTTTTGGGAACTGATGCCATATAATCTCACCAAATGGCCAACAATAGAACTTTGCTCATCTGATTTCAGTCAACCCTAGCTTACCCACTCAACTTCCTTCGAGCTGTAACTTGCGAGCAATGATTACAAGATTCCAAGACGAATGAACAAAAAACCACACCCATGCACTCAAGCATGCACATCTGCACATGGCTATCAATGAGGTATAACAGCCTAGCAATAGGAGCAAGATTGAAATAGCATGAATGAAAAAACAAGCCAACCATAATCAACTTCAATTAGAGAAAGCATAAGCATTTTAACTTGAAAAAATCTTAATGTGGATATAAGGCTAGGATTAAAGTCGATGATGGTTGAATAATCAACCATTGGCCAAATGTTCCAACAGTCATAACTCCTAACTATGCTATGAGTCCATCCAAATCAACAACTAGGAACCTTATTCCATCCTTAGGGCTTAAAATGGGAAGCCTTCGTTGAAAAGTGAGACTAAACAAAAATACTTTCCGAATCGTTTTGTGAGACCCTGACCCGTTTACTTTTTTGGCACTTTTCGACGCGCGCTACGTCTTTATATTGCAGCATGTTTTTACTGCTTTTGATGCATGTTTTTACTGCTTTTGATGCATGTTTGAGGGTAGAGATGCATGCGGGGAAGGTTCTGGGGGCCGTGGGGTGTTGCGGCGCGAATTTCAAAAATTTAAAAAAAAAGATATTTTAAAGACCTATAAATATCTGGAGTTAGATATTTTCATATAGATATTTTGCAAAACTTCTCCAACAAGCTTCTTATTTTCTCTCTGCCTTCTCTCTAAGTTCTCGGGGGCCCGGCACTCGATTTTCAACGATCCAACAGTGGATCCTTGCTATTGGCGCGGTGGGCTACGCAATCATCTGATTAGATTTTGATTCTGGCGAAGCTCGATTTTGTACGTGGTTTGAGGTGTCGAGTTTTTAACTCACCGAGGGCATGGAGTTGCTGCGTGCGATGGTGGGTGCCATCGGTCAGCTAGTTGAGGTTGTTAGGGGAGAGAGTAGGACCCAGCAGGATGGTGGAGGTGCTCAATTTCAGGGGCATGGGGACAAACGCCGAAGGTTGACTGGTCCGAGTTCATGTCCTGGGGAATTGTCTCAGCAGCAGTTTCCTGTATCAGTACCGGTGGTGGCTTTATCAAGGAGGCCATAGTAGAGGGAGTTGATTTGCTTTCGGTGCAGGCAGCCTGGGCATTGTATGAGGGATTACCCTCAGCGAAAGCGGTTCTGGGGTTCAGTACCAATTCAGTTGCAGGGGGAGGTTAGATGTTATTGATGTGGACAGCTAGGGCATCATTTTCCAGAGTGCCCGCGGTTGAGACAGCAGCCACAGAGGAGGGGACCGTCAGTTTGTTTTGGGTGTCGTCAGTCGGGACACATTCGCAGGTATTGCCCACAGAGAGAGAGTGCACCGAGCATGGTAGGTACATCAGAGGGTTTATTTGTGCAGGATCAGCAGCAGCATCCTGTAGTTCAAACTTCTCAAATTGCAGGTAAGGGTACTTTAGTTCAAATTCCAGATGGGCTACCCAGATTGACACAGGGCTGAGTATATGTCCTTGACACTCCCAGTTCATCTAGGGCACCGGTCGTGCCAAAGGATGCTGATATGCCTTCAGCGAGCAGAGGTACTTTCTGAGTATGTAGGTTACGGGTCAGATTCTTCATTGCATCTGTTCGGGGTTGGTTATGGATCCCGTGGATGGTGTGCTGTGTTGAGGCAGTGGTTGGTGAGGTTGTGAAGTTGGGATGGGTTGTAGATCCCGTGTCTGTGAGATAGTTGGCCATTGTTTAGGATGCCTGACCTTGTTTGACTATATCCTAGGAATGGTTTGGCTGTCCATCTCGTGTGCCTGTGTCGATTGTGATCGACGTGGTGGTTTCTTTAACCTTCTGTTGAATTTCGGGGGCAAAATTCCTTTAAGGGGGTAGAGTTGTGAGACCCTAACCCGTTTTCTTTTTTGGCATTTTTTGACGCGCATTACGTGTTTTCATTGCAACATATTTTTACTGCTTTTGATGCATGTAGAGAATGTTCTAGGGGTCGTGGGGTGTTACGGCGGGAATTTCAAAAATTAAAAAGAAAAAGATATTTTAGAGGCCAATAAATATCTGAAGTTAGATATTTTCATAATGATATTTTCCAAAACTTCTCCAATAAGCTTCCTGTTTTCTCTCTGCCTTCTCTCTAAGTTCTCGGGGGCTTGGGGCTCGATTTTCAACGATCCAACAGTAGATCCTTGCTATTGGCGTGGTGGGCTACGCAACCATTCGATCAAAGTTTGATTACGGCGAAGCTTGGTTTTGCACATGGTTCGAGGCATCGAGTTTTTAACTCACCAAGATAGGATTCTAGACTCTACTGCTGTATAAGGGTGCTATGGGCAAACGTGGGTATTTTTAACAGGTAGATTGCTGTAGATCTGAGTTTGTTTCAAAGTTGGGTTTTGGGCTTAAAACCTATTTTTTAGCGATTTCATGGATGAAATCGAGTGCCGAGTGTTTTTGTGGTGGTCTTGGTGTTAAGCCTAGGCATGTGGATGTTCACGGGTGTTGATTTGGAGTTTGGAGGCTTCAATTAAGGGTTTGGAGGGCTGAACCCATAGCTTGAAAATTGATTTTTTCCGCTGTTCGATCGACTGAACCATGAGGTTCGATCGACTGAAGTTTGGTTTTTGGGTTCGGTCGACTGAACCGAGGGGTTCGGTCGACTGAACTGTGTTCCATGGCATTTTTGGTTTTTCCAGTGTGATCTTTGGTCGACTGGGGGCTTAATTTGGTCGTCTGAACCTCTAGGCTGTGTTTTGGTGGTTCGATGGTTAGGTTTTGGTTTCCAATTGGTGTCTTATGGTATTCAATTGATTAATTTATGGGAATTAGTTGATTCAAA
Source organism: Heliamphora exappendiculata (assembly GCA_034768845.1). Taxonomy (NCBI): domain Eukaryota; kingdom Viridiplantae; phylum Streptophyta; class Magnoliopsida; order Ericales; family Sarraceniaceae; genus Heliamphora; species Heliamphora exappendiculata. The sequence goes on from JAOTRH010308753.1 coordinate 36,752, forward strand.
TACATGTGGATTCTTTTTGGGGTTCAGTTGGTTGTGTGGTGGTTTTGGGGGTCGTGTCGTGGCCTTGGGTGTGCGTTTGAGTGTTGCCCTCGTGGGTGACGTGTATGGTAGATATGGCTTGTTGATGCACGGTTAGCTACATGGTTTGCTGTTGGGTTGGCGTTGGCGCAGGTGAGCGTCGTGGGTCAGTGATGGCCATGTTGGGAGTATTTAGGCTAGTGGTGGTCGCGTGGGTTGTCCCGTGAGTGGATGTCGATTTTGACGGGTGGTGTTGTGAAGTGGTTTTATATGGTTATGTGCATATTTAACTCTGTTTATTTATGTACGAAATATGTAAGTGAATTACATAAGGTGATATCGTTATTTGTAACGTGGTTTATGCTTTAAAACCTAGAGTTTTATATGCATGTGACGTGATTTGTAGAACGTCGTGTTGATACATGGTTATATGCTTTAAATCCTGATTTAGGTTTACTATGTGTATGAAATGGATTAGATGAATCTATGATCCAGTAGATGTAAATCCTGGTTGATGATGCACGTATGCGAAAGTCGGTGTATGAGGTAGGCTACGAAAGTCGGTGTATGAGGTAGGCTGGAAAGCCAGTGTATGAGGTAGGCTACGAAGCCGGTGAGTGTGCTCTGTCGGCTAAAACGAGGTCCTGACGAGGCACGTGTATGTGTGTGTTTCATGGATTGCATGTACTGCATATTGGGACGGATAGACCAATTTTCTTAAAAAATGTATTAACGGCCTGCGGGAGTCGAAATACAAGAATCGTTTTCAGGGCTCCCGTGAGAGAGTCAAAAAATAGTTTTTATCCTTGCTTTCCCATTACATGTGAAAATTATTTTCTGGCTCTGGGGAGTCGTGATCTAAAACTATTTTTAAATTATTTTATTGGCTTGAAAGATAGTCAAAAACTGCACCTCGTTTTCCTAGCGTGTTTAGTTTATATTGCATGTGTTGGTTAGAATTTGCTGAGCTTTGGCTCACGGTGTGGAATTTTAATTTTCTTTAGGTACCAGTCACACAGGTTGATCAGGAGGTGCGGGAGAGGTGGTAGAGCAATAGTCTTCCATTTTGTTCTTTCGTTACATGTATGCTATAACATGTTTTTCGGGCGTTGGAGCCGTGTAATGTTGTC
>JAOTRH010308864.1:0-37898 GCA_034768845.1 Heliamphora exappendiculata
TATATATATTGAGAGAGAACCCTCCAGCCCACTTCTTCCATTTTTCTTCTTATCCTCTTCTCTTCTTCTTCCACCCTAGAGAGAGAGAGAGAGAGAAACCTAAACCCCATGTGAAAACCCCAACTTTCTGTCATGCCTCGAACCCTGGGTTACGTAAACTCCACTTAAGGTCTTTCTCTTCTCTCTCAACACACTCTAGGTCTTTCTCTTCTCTCTCTATCACACTCTCACAAACACTTAGAAAAAAAAATATAACACGAGGGAGAGGGAGAGGGAGAGGGAGAGAGAGAGAGAGAGGGTGCCAAAAATGAGGGGGTTTGGTGATCTTTTTAAAAATATTTTTTGTAGCTAAAATAAATTTATAATGTGCATGTAAGGCCTATGAAGGTTATAGACACTAAAAATTCATGCATTTCTAAAAGTTATGACACAAAATAATAATAATAATAATAAAAGTGGCTTGAGTGTGGGACACTCAAGTTGGCCGGCCATGAGAGGGAAATTGGCTCCATTTTTTAAAATTTTATTATATTTTACTACTTTATTGTATATTTAATGATATACATGTACTACATTGTTCAAGAATTGTATTTAAAAATTAACTTAATGTATATTTTTAACTATGAATATTAAATATTTGAATTAATATAGTAATTTTAGGTGTAGTACTTAATTTTTACATCTTAGTTTAATTATAATATTATTTAGTTGTGGCGGTTGGGGCTAAATTTTAATTTTTGTATAATTTTATAACTTGGTGTATATTTTTAATTACTTTTATACTATTTTTAATTAAATTTGATGAATTTAGATTTTAAAGCTCAATTTCATGATTTAATATTATTTTATCATTATTTAATTATTTATATGTTGTATTATGTCTTTTTATGTTAAAATACAAGTTAACTTAAAATTATATTATTATATTAAGTTGTTATTTTTGATTATAATATTAAGCTACTTGTAGAGATTTTTACATACATATATACATACATATATATTAAACTACCATTTGTCTCTTAATTATTTTAAACACTAAAGTAACTTTTACTTTTTATTTTTGAATTAATTTATTTAGTTGTAGAGAGATATATAATAGTTATATATATATATATACACATACGTTAATGTTACTTTTGAATTATTTTAATAGAGATTGTGTGTTGTAGAGATTCTCATAAGTATGTGTGTATACTAAAACTTGTGTTAAAGTTTGTGTGAGTTTGTGCTATAATCACACAATTAATTGTTTTGTAAAAAAATTATTATTATTATTTATTATTTTATTTATTTATTTAAAAAAATCGAGTACTTGTGACGATGTGAGCGACTACACTACAGCTATACTACCGTTATTATTATATTTAAAAAGTGGGTCTTTACAAGTCCTGCATTGCTGACTCCACCATGGAGGCCTAGTATTTGGTAGCTCCTAAAGCAGCTAAGGAGGCCGTTTAGTTTAGGAACTTCCTGTTATATCTAGATGTGTTATCTTCAGTTCAATCAGCTATTACACTTTATTGTAATAATAGCGGAGCGGTTGCAAACTCGAAGTAGCCAAGATTTCACAAAAAAAGAAAGTGTACATTGAGCGTAAGTATCACATAATACAAGAAATTGTACAGAAGGGTGATATTGTTATGATTAAGATTGCATCAGAAGGCAACCATGCAGATCATTTTATAAAGAACTTATTGGCTAAGATTTTTGATAGACATGCAAAGGACATATGAGTAAGATGTATGACATCATGGTTTTGAGTATAAGTGGGAGATTGTTAGGGTTGGTATACTGAAAATCATATTTTTAGTATTTAATTTTATTTTAATAAATTAAATTTTTTATTTTATGAGAATATTTATAAGCAATGTATGTGTATCGTTTGTATAATTTTATGCATAAATGTTCAATATTTTATACAGTATTTAATCTTGTGTGTAGAGTATGGGTGCACACAGAATATCAGATTTTAGGTTCTTACAGAATATAAGTTTTATATTCACAGTTTAGATGAAAATAGACATACCATTGGTACGGCTGTAACATAGAGTTTTAATAATCCTATCTTAGTTATGGAAAACAGATAATAACGTTGTCGATTGTTTCGACTCTGTGTACTAGTACACTTTGTGTATTAAACGGAACACATTGGGATAATTAATTTTATACTAATTATATAAATTAATTCGCAACCTAATGTTATGACGAATAGTGCTTATGTTCTTAGTTTTAAAATAATTATTGGTTTACATATATTTAATATACGTTATTTTGTTTCGTTAGAGGGTGCGATCTTATATGGGTTTATATTCCTAGTGAGTTAGATAGCGGTATTATTTATATGGTGAATATTAATTATTGACAGAATCTACGTCCCGAAAGATTAGGAGTGACGATACCCCCTTAAGGAAACTTATAAGTTTTGACCGGGCCAAACCCTGCAAGTGAATTTGATTATCCAGCGATCAAATAAGTTAAGTAAAAGTGCTTAAGGAATATCAAGATACTGATTAAATTAAATTGCCAGTAATTAAATTTAATTGGTGGGTATCGAGAATCGTAACGTAGAAAAAAATGTTGAGTATTTAATAATAGGAGTACAATGTAATATGGTCTTGAGATTATGGGTCAGAGTGCAATTATAGTTCTTTAGTTGTGTGAACTGTAATTCAGTATTTTATGAAAATTGTAGAAATTGCTACTAGTTTTTCATAATTACAGATACCTTTGAGGCCCTGTACCGTTTGATTTTGATATATATATGCATGTTAGGTGTTTTGACACCCTTTTTAGTATTTTTGCTTTGATATGCCTATATGAGTTTTGATGCATGTTTTGGTTATTTCAAGCATGTAGGGTTGGTCCTGGGGGCCGTGAGGAGTTACGGTGCGAATTTTAAAAAATAAAAAAAGAAGATATTTTAGAGGTTTATAAATATCTGGAGTTAGATATTTTCAAAAGATATTTTTAAAACTTAATTCTTAAGTTTTTTCCATTTTCTCTCTACCTTCTCTCTAACTTCTTGGTGGCCCGGGGCTTGGTTTTCGACAGACCAACAGTCGATCCTTGCTATTGGCTTCGTGGTCTACGCATCCATCCAGACGAAATTTGATTTCGATGAAGCTCGAATTTGCACATAGATCGAGGCATTGGATTTTTGACCCAACGAGGTAGGATCTCAGATTCTACTGCTGTATAAGGGTACTATATGTAATCTTATGCAGTTTCACCATTTAAAAATGCATGAAATGCGATTTTATGTTTTAGATCTGGTTTTTGATTTAAAACTATTTTTTAGCATTTTCGGTGGATGGAAGTGTGTTTTGAGGGTTTCTTTTCAAGGTTGTGGTGCGAGGCTTGGGCGTGTTGATGTTTGAGGGTGTTTGATGAATGTTTGATGGGTGTTTGGAGGTTCGATTTGAGTTTTGGAAGCAAAAACTAGTGAACCCGTAATAGCAGGTCGAAGTCCCTTATCAAACCTCCGAGTGCGCAACTCCTCCGTAGATACCATCTCAGGTGCGAACCGCGACAGATTCGCGAACTTGGCCTCATACTGGACCACATAAAGGTTCCGCTGAACAAGAGAGAGGAACTCCTCTCGGTAACTCCTCTCGGTAAGTAACCCTCAAAGATCTCAGAAAATACTTCTCCAAGAAGACTCTCGTGAAAGAAACCCACATCTCATCCACAGTGGTTTTGGCAAACTTTCACCACTCTCTAGCATCTTCCTGCAGTTGCAACACTGCCAACTTTATACGCAAAGCATCCTCCTCGATATCCTGAGTATCGAAGATCATCGTGGTCACTTCCAGCCACTCAGTAGCAACTTTGGGGTTCGGCTCCCCATAAAAGGTCGGAGGATCCAACCGTCGAAACTCCCTCATAGCTACAGAATCCCTTGGCTCAGGAACCCGCACACTAGCCCTGGTAGCTTCAGCTATAGCTCTCATGGTGGCCAACATCTCCTGGATGACATCAGCACCGCCAATATCAGTATCACCCACTTGTTCCTGCGCGGCAGGAAGATTTCCTTCATTTGGAACCTGAGCATAAACATGTCCTCGGCCATGACCCAGTCCCTGCACTCCCCGCATGGACATAATTCTATAGGAAGCAATATAGACAGGATAAGCTTTCCTATAACATGCTATTGCAAACATATACACATCATCATGCTATCACATAACCACATAAAATTATGCAAGCACGTCTCACATACTGAGGGGAACTAACAAGACGAACTCGTCAATTTGGACAATGCATTCAGATTCCTTGCTAGAATACACGTCGGCCCAACGAGTTTCTAACTTGGCTTCCAAATCTGTTATTCCATACGCCCGAAGGTAAGACTCCTCAGTCTTGAGATCCAACCTCCATACCCACATATACACAACTATCATGCTTAGAAAGCTATTAACATGCTATAAACCAATGTTGAAACACATGCAAGCAAGCATACACAATCAACCTCACCAGGTGATAAACCCCTTTTCCCATGGCTCTTAGGTATTCGAACCTAGAGATCTGATACCAAGTTGTTAGGCCGTAAAACCCCGAGATCACGTGAAAATCTACCAAAAATCCGCTTTATATGAAAATAAAGATTTTCATACATTGAAATCTGCCTGTTGAAACCAGAAGAATACCCAACGAAGTGTATCTCTCATAAATAAAAGGCATACAGTTCCAACAAGCATATAGTATATTGCCTTATGGCGTACAATACTTGCCCTTAGGAATAGGCATACCAAAAAGAAAAAATTATAAAAGTCTTCTGCCATCGCGAGCACCACCAATGCTACACCTCATCCACATCATCACTTGAAAATTATTTTTATAGAAAATTTCCACCCGTGAGCCGAAGCCCAATAGAAATATATAATAAGTTATAAAGAAGGAATATGCAATCATATGGTGAGAGAAAAGTCAACCACAAAACCAAAATAGGTTTTCTATCCAAAACCCTCGAGTTTTCCCCATTAGACTACACAAGTCTCCCAAAATGGTTTTATTAACATAAAACCCTATTTTCATCCGCCAAACCATGCGATGCAGATATTGCAAATAACCAACTATTGTTAAGGAAAATAGTAGTTAAAATCATCGTCCCTCATGAAATGTTCCATCGTGGAAAAGAAGAAGAATATGATCTTATGTACCGACTCTGTCACACAGACAAAGGTAACAACTATAAACTTCTGTCCATTACCCTAGTCCTGAACCACTTAAGGCCTGCTAGGTAATGACAAATTCTATACGTACCACCACGACGAACCACTTAATTTACGGGAGACAACCCGAGGGAACTAAGTACCCAACAGCCTCAATTTACGGGACTAACTCGAAGGACCTGAATACCTACGCTGCGCACATTTTCGGACTTACACCGAGGGCAACTCGTGCCAAATACATGTCATCCCGGTACATCTAGATAATCTTCTACAAATCGAACTACAGCAACAACTATAAAACCTTTTCGCAAATATAATTATACATGTATATAGATTCATCCATCAACATGGAGATCAACAAAACATTTCAAATGTTTTCCTCAAATGCAATTATACAATGCATGTATAAGCAAGATATTTAATCCATGAAACCATGGAGATCAAATAAAAACATGTATAAACATATTTTTATCAAAATGTATTAGAAAGTGAGCCTCAACCCCAAGGGCTAGCTCCAAACCTCCGATAAACATGTTTCTCCCAAAAGTTTTCATAAAAACCTCATTTGCAAACCATCCTTTGCCCAAACATATCACCCGAACCATCAAAACCAACACCAACCACTCACACAGTGGTTCAGTCGACTGGCCCAAGCCCCCAGTCGACTAAAAAACTCACTGGAAAAGAGGAACCAAACCAGAAGGAATTTCAGTCGACTGACCTCACACGTCCAGTCGACTGAACTCACCAAAGTATGATCCAGTCGCTTGACTCAAGGCCCAAGTCGACTGAACCAACCCACAAACTATTTTTGAGCTAGGTTTTATCACCAAGCCTCAAATCAACCCCCCAAACACTCATCAAACTCCCTTAAACATCAACTCACCCAAACCTCACACCAACATCTCGAAAGGAAACCCTTAAATCACCTTTCCATCCACCAAAAATGCTGAAAAATAGTTTTTAACCCAAAACTGGATCTAAAACATAAATCTTCATTTCATGCGTTTTTAAACGGTAGAAAAGCACAAGGTTACATATAGCACCCTTATACAATAGTAGAATCTGAGATCCAACCTTGTTGGGTCAAAAACTCGATGCCTCGATCCACATGCAAATTCGAGCTTCGTCGAAATCAAATTTCGTCTGGATGGATGCGTAGACCACGAAGCCAAAAGCAAGGATCGACTGTTGGTCCGTCGAAAATCAAGCCCTGGGCCCCCGAGAAGTTAGAGATAAGGCAGAGAGAAGATGGAGGAAACTTTGGAGTTAAGTGTTGAAAATATCGTTTGAAAATATCTAACTCCAGATATTTATAAACCTCCAAAATTTTTTTTTTTTGAATTTTTGAAATTCGCACAACTTCCAGCGGCCCCCAGGACCAACCCTGCATGCTTGAAATAACCAAAACATGCATCAAGATTCATATAGGCATATCAAAGAAAAAAATGCTAAAAGGCGTCAAAACACCTAACATACGTATATATCAAACATCAAATGGTACAGGGCCTCACAACACTCCCCCCCTTAAGAAATGTAGCCCCCGAAATTCACTACAAGTTCATGAGGTGAACAACCTTGGGTATCTCGCACAAATCCTAGACTCAAGCTCCCAAGTCGCTTCTTCAACTCCGTGATGAAGCCACATAACTTTTACATAAGCAATCGTTCTCCCTCGTAACACTTGTTCCTTCGTATCCAGAATCTGCATAGGACGCTCCTCATATGTCACATCCTCATCAACTTGCAACTCGGTCCAATCTAACACATGAGACGAATCCGGCTCATACTTCCAAATCATAAAAACGTGAAAGACGTTGTGCACAGATGCTAACAGATGTGACAAAGCCAGACGATATGCTACCACCCCAATCCTTTCTAGGATCTCAAATGGTCCAATAAAACATGGTGATAGCTTCCCGCTACGACCAAATCTCATAAACCCTCTACGGGGTGAGACCTTCAGAAACATGTGATCCCCCACAACAAACTCTAACGGCATCCTCCTCCGATCAGTGTAACTCTTCTGGCGGCTCTGAGCTGTCACTTGTCCCTGACGAATCACTGCAATCACTTCTGTTGTTTCCCGCACTAGATCGGGTCCCAAAATAGCGATCTACACGGCCTGCCATACAGAGCCTCATATGGTGCCATTCCAATACTGGAATGATAGCTGTTGTTGTATGCAAACTCTGTCACAGGTAGATGATCCTTCCAAGATCCCCGAAAATCAAGCACACAGGCTCTCAGCACGTCCTCTAAAATCTGAATGGTCCTCTCAGACTGACCGTCAGTCTGAAGACAAAAAGTTGTACTAAAAGTCAAGCTCGTCTCCAAGGCCACCTGAAGACTCTGTCAAAAGTGCGATGTAAAGCGCGGGTCTCGATCAGAAACAATAGTCACAGGTACTCCGTGTAGTCGGACTATCTCTTGAACATACAACCTATCAAATCTGTCCACTGAGTCTCTTACTCGAATGGGAAGAAAATGTGCTGACTTTGTCAGCGTATTGACCACAACCGAAACCGCATCATGTCTCTTCGGTGAGCGTGGAAGTCCTGATACAAAATCCATAGTGACATTCTCCCACCTCCATTCAGATACAGGCAACGGCTGCAACAATCCTATAGGTCTATAGTGTTCCACCTTTACTTGCTGACAAGTAAAGCATCGTGAGACGAATCAGAGCACATCCCTCTTCTTCCCTGTCCACCAGAACTGACGGCGTAGATCGTGATACATCTTCGTGCCTCCCGGATGCACTGCGAGACATGAGTGATGAAACTCATGTAGCACCTCAGCACGGCACGACTCCGGCACAAATAATTGCCCTAACAACCTCAGACTCTGATCTAAACTCACCACCCATCCTGCTATATCTGGCCCACTAGAAATGCGGTTCCGTATCATCTGAGCCTCATGATCAGTCCTCTAAGCCTCTAACCCGCGTGCAACCAATGTTGGCTGTGAAGCGACTAAATATAAGGTCGCACCTCCTACTGTCTCCCCAAGACAAAGATTAAACTCCCCAACCCTCATGTAAAGCGTCGCAATACACAGTGTAACCCAAACCTCGCTCAGGAATAATCAGAACTGGTACACTGGCCAATCTCCTCTTCAGCTCCTGAAAAGCTAACTCACAAGACTCGCTCCATACAAACGAGATTCCCTTCCGCGTCAAATGCGTCATCGGTGCTGCGAGCCTAGAGAAGTCTTTCACAAACCGCAGATAATAACCTGCCAGACCCAGAAAACTACGGATCTCGAAAACATTCTTCAGTCGCTGCCAATCCGTCACTGCATCAGTCTTCGATGAGTCGACTAATACTCCATCCTTTGACACCACGTGTCCAACGAATCTCACATCTGTCATCCAAAACTCACACTTCTCGAACTTTTCATACAAGCGATGTTCTCTTAGAAGCTGCAGGACAACATGCAGATGCTCCTCGTGCATCTCCCTCATGGGTGAATAAACAAGAATGTCATCCACGAACACAACTACAAAACTGTCTAAATAAGAGTGGAAGATACGGTTCATCAAACCCATAAACGTAGCAGGCGCGTTCGTCAAATTGAACGGCATAACCAGAAACTCGTAGTGACCATAGCGATTTCGAAAAGCGGTCTTTGCTATGTCCTCATCCCTAATCCTCAGCTGGTGATACCCTAAACTCAAGTCAATCTTTGAAAAGTAGCGCGACCCCCTCAACTAATCAAATAAGTTGTTAATCCTCGGCATCGGATACTTATTCTTCAATGTCACCTGGTTTAACTTCCTGTAATCTATACACAACCGTAACGAACTATCCTTCTTCTTTGCAAAGAGAGCTGAAGCTCCCCACGGCGATGTGTTGGGTCGCATAAACCCCTTGTCTAGCAACTCCTGTAACTACACCTTGAGTTCTCTCAACTTAGCCGGTGCAAAATGGTACGATGGCATGGAGATAGGAGCAGCTCCCGAAACAAGATCAATGGAGAACTCCACATCTCGACTCGGTGGCAACTCAAACAAATTGTCAGGAAAGACGTCTAGATAATTGCACACCACATGGGGTAACACCCCTCGAACCCCAACCATCTCATCTAACGTGAGTGCAAAAAAGAGGGAACCCAAATCTCCTCGAACTCAAGTAACACTGGGCATAGACATCACGCCCTCATCCCGATCGCCCACAAAGTAAAAGTAGTCACCCTCTAACGTACAGATTGACACTCTCTGTCGCTCGCAATCTATATAGGCACAGTAGGTAGTCAGCCAGTCCATCCCTAGGATGACATCAAACGTGGTCATGTCTAAAATAACAAAGTCAAACTCTAAACAACAACCGGCGACATCCAGCACATAGGATCTACAAACAAGGATCAGCGTCACACTCCCATTAACTGGGGTCTCAACACACAAGGTACTATCCAACCAGTCCATTTTTAACCCCAATGCAGACACAAATGCAGAGGATATGAACGAATGTGATGCTCCTGTGTCGGTGACGACACTGGCCCATGATCTAAAGACTAGAAGAGTACCTCTGATCATAGCTGGTGTAACAGCACAATCAGATGCCACTGGTGCTTTGGAAGCACTACGATCAGCAAGAACATATATCTTGGCCTATGGCAGTCTAGTCTGCCCACCGTAAACCTGAGTCGATGGCTTCCTCACCGACTGGGCTAAAGTACCTCCTTCCGTAAACCTCAATGTTTACGCCCTAGGCTACTGCAGAGCCTGTCGCCTCTGTACAGATAAAGCAACAAATGCTCCAGTCACACCCGAAACATTCCCCTCCCTGGGACAGAGTCTGCGGATATGCTTGGGTTGACCACATCCAAAACAGATAGGTGGGTCTCTCGCCAGTGACTGGACGGGTGATTCTGAGTCTTGCCCTTTTGCGGGCACTCAACTGAACGATGTCCCGGCTGTCCTCTTTGGTAACAAATCAACCCTCTCTGCTCTGGCCTCCCTGTCGAGGCCACTATAAGTGTAGGTGTAGATGACTGCGGCTGAGACGATACTACAAAACGAGAACTAGGCCAAGACGACCTTTGGAGCTTGTTCCTGCGCCCCTAGAAATGTGCATCTCCACTGACCTTCTAGCTCCCGCTCTCTCTATTCCTGCGGCTATATGCCAACGAGTTCTTGATCCAGATAGTAGCCTCCACCAGCTTGATGTACACCCCCACATCCAAAGCTGCAACTCTAACCTTAATAGCAGGTCGAAATCCCCTCTCAAACCTTCGAGTGCGTAACTCCTCTGTAGATTCCATCTCAGGTGCGAACCGCGACAAATTCGCGAACTTGGCCTCATACTGGACCATAGAAAGGTTCCCCTGAACAAGAGAGAGGAACACCTCTCGGTAAGTATCCCTCGAAGATCTTGGGAAATACTTCTCCAAGAAGACTCGTGAAAGCAGCCCACGTCTCACTCAAAGTGGTTTCGGCAAACTTTTACCACTCTCTAGCATCTTCCCGTAGTTGGACCACTACCAACTTTATACGCAAAGCATCCTCCTCGATATCTAGAGTATCGAAGATTGTCGTGGTCACTTCCAACCACTTAGTAGCAACTTTGGGGTCTGACTCTCCAGAAAAGGTCAGAGAATCCAACCGTCGAAACTCACTCATAGCTATAGAAGCCCTTGGCTCAGGAACCCGCACACTAGCCCTGGTAGCTTTAGCCATAGCTCTCATGGTGGCCAACATCTCCTAGACGACATAAGCGCCGCCAATATCAGTACCACCCACTTGTTCATGTGGCGTAGGAAGATTTCCTTCTTCTAGAACCTGAGCATAAGCACGTCATCGGCCACGACCCCGTCCCTGCACTCCTCGCGTGGACATAATTCTACAGGAAGCAATATAGATAGGATAAGCTTTCCTACAATATGCTACTACGAAACATATACACATCATCATGCTATCACATAACCACATAAAATTATGCAAACACATCTCACATACAGAGAAGAACTAACAAGACAAACTCGTCAATTTGGATAACGTATTCAGATTCCTGGCTAAAATACACGTCGGCCAAACGAGTTTCTAACTTAGCTTCCAAATCTGTTATTCCATACGCTCGAAGGCAAGACTCCTCAATCTTGAGATCCAACTTCCATACCCACATATACACAACTATCATGTTCAGAGAGCTATTAACATGCTATAAACCAACGTTTAAACACATGTAAGCAACCATACACAATCAACCTCACCAGGTGATAAACCCCTTTTCCCATGGCTCTTAGGTATTCGAACCATAAGCTCTGATACTAAGTTATCACGCCCCAAAACCCGGGGTCATGTGAAAATCCACCAAACATTCGCTTTATATGAAAATAAAGGTTTTTATACATTGAAATCCGCCTGTTAAAGCCAGAAGAATACTCAACAAAGTGTATCTCTCATAAATAAAAGACATACAGTTCCAATACGCATACAGTATATTGCCTTACGGCGTGCAAAACTTGCTTTCAGGAACAAGCATACCAAAAAGAGAAAACAATAAGTCTTCCGACACCGCGGGCACCACCAATGCTACACCTCATTCACATCATCACCTAAAAATGGTTTTTATAGAAAATTCTCAGCCGTTGGCCGAAGCCAACAGAAACAGATAATAAGCTATAAAGCAAGAATATGCAATCATATGGTGGGAGCGAACTCAATCACAAAATCAAAATAGGTTTTCTGTCCAAAATCCTCGAGTTTTTCCCATTAGACTACACAAGTATCCCAAAACGGTTTTATTAATATGAAATCCTATTTTTATCCTCCAAACCATGCGATGCAGATATTGCAAATAACCAACCATAGTTAAGAAAAACAGTAGTTAAAATCATCGTTCCCTCACGGAATGTACCATCGTGGAAAAGAAGAAGAATATGATCCTATGTATCGGCTCCGTCACACAGACAAAAGTAACAACTATAGACTCCTGTCTATTACCCTAGTCTTGAACCACTTAAGGCCTGCTAGGTAATGACAAGTTCTATACGGAACACCACGACGAACCACTTAATTTATGGGTGACAACCCGAGGGAACTAAGCACCCAACAGCCTCAATTTACAGGGACTAACCCGAAGGATCTGAGTACCTACGCTGTGCACATTTTCGAACTTACACCGAGGGCAACTCGTGCCACATACACGTCATCCCAGTACATCTAGATACTCTTTTAAAAATCAAACTGTAGCATCAACTACAAAACTTTTTCACAAATATACATTATACATGTATATAGATCTATCCATCAACATAGAGATCAACAAAACATTTCAAATGATTTCCTCAAATGCAATTATACAATGCATGTATAAGTAAGAGATTCAATCCATGAAACCATGGAGATCAAACCAAAACATGTATAAACATATTTTTATCAAAACGTATTAGAAAGTAAGCCTCAACCCCAAGGGCTAGCTCCAAACCTCCGATAAACACGTTTCTCCCAAAAGTTTTCATAAAAACCTCCTTTGCAAATTATCCCTTTTGCCAAACAAACCACCCGAACCATCAAAACCAACACCAAACACTCTCACAAGGGTTCAGTCGACTGGCCCAAGACCCCAGCTCTCTGAAAAACTCACTAGAAAAGAGGAACCAAACCAGAAGGAATTTCAATCGGCTGACCTCAAGCGTCCAGTCGACTAGACTCAAGGCCCCAGTCGACTGAACCAACCCAGAAACTATTTTTGAGCTACCATTTTATCTCAAAGCCTCAAATCAAACCCCCCAAACACTCACCAAAAACCCTTAAACATCAACACACCTAAGCCTCACACCAACATCTCGAAAGGAAACCCTTAAATCACCTTTCCATCTGCCAAAAACGCCATAAAATAGTTTTTAACCCAAACTGGATGGAAAACATAAATCATCATTTCATGTGTTTTTAAATGGTAGAAAAGCACATGATTACATATAGCACCCTTATACAGCAGTAGAATCTGATATCATACCTTGTTGGGTCAAAAATTTGATGCCTCGTTCTACGTACAAATTCGAGCTTCATCGAAATTAAATTTTGTCCGGATAGATGCGTTGACCATGAAGCCAAAAGCAAGGATCAGCTGTTGGTCCGTTGAAAACTAAGCCTCGGGCCCCCGAGAAGTTAGAGAAAATGTAGAGAGAAGATGGAGAAAAATTAGGAGTTAAGTTTTAAAAATATCTTTTGAAAATATCTAACTACAGATATTTATAAACCTCTAAAATATCTTTTTTTTTGAATTTTTAAAATTTATACCACAACTCCCAGCGACCCCCGGGACCAACCCCGCATGCTTGAAATAACCAAAACATGCATTAAGACTCATATAGGTATATCAAAGAGAAAATGCTAAAAAGGCGTCAAAATACCTAACATGCGTATGTATCAAAAATCAAACGGTACAGGGTCTCACAGGTAATTAATTTTATATTGACTATATAAATTAATTCGCACTCTAAGGTTATTATAAGAGTACTTATGTTCTTAATCCTAAAATAATTATTATTTGCGTATATTTAATATTCATTGTTTTAATTCATTAGAAGGTACGATCTTATATGGGTATATATTCCTGGTGAGTTAGATAGTAGAATTAATCATATGGTGAATATTAATAATTGACAGAATCCATGTCTCGATTGTCCAGAATTAACAATACTCCCTTAACGATGCATATAACTTTTGACCAGACCAAACCCTGTAGGTGAATTTAATTATCTGGTGGTCATATAAATTAAACGAATGGGTTTTGACCGCCAAGTAATTAAATCCACCTATAGGGTTTGACCCGTCAAAACTTATGAGCTTTCTTGAGGAGGTATGTCAATCCCGATATTTAAGGACGTAGATTTCGTCAATAATTAATATTTACCATATAAATAATACCGCCATCCAACTCATTGGGAATATAAACCTATACAAGATCGTACTCTCTAATGAATCAAAATAACATGTATTAAGTATACGCAAATCAATAATTATTTCAGGATTAAGAAGATAAGTACTAATCATAATAACCTTGACGTGTAAATTAATTTATATAGTCAGTATAAAATTATTTACCCCAAATGTCCCATTCAATACACGCAAAATGTACCGACACAAAGAGTTGGAACAATAGACGATACTATTATCTGCTCTCCGTAACTAATACAGGTCTACTAAAACTCTATACCACAGTTATACCGATTGTATGTCTATTTCTATCTAAACTGTGAATATTAAACTTATATTCTGTAAAAATTTAAAATCTAATTTTTTGTGTGCAAACCGTACTCTACACATCAGATTAAATACTATACAGAATATCAGACATCTATGAATAATATTAAATAAATGATACACATAAATTGCTAATAAGGATTCTTATAAAATAAAAAATTAATTTTATTAAAATAAAATTAAATATTAAAAATATAATTTTCAGTATACCAATCCTAACAAAATGTGCATCTTCTACCAGTCTATTTATCATTTTTAGTTTAATATGACCCAAGCGTAAGTGCCGAAAAAACGTTTGGTTAATTAAAGATGAAAACTTTCTCTTATATGGTAAATTAGATATATTATTCAATTTAGTCAGTTGCAGTGTACGAGAGATAAAAGATACGACATACAGATTATCCACTAATGTATTAGAATAAATAAAATGTTTATTTTTCATAACAACAATTGAGTTATTAAAATGAATAGAATATTTGTTATTTATTAAACTAGAAATTTAAATTAAATTTTTTCTAATCGAAGGTATATAAAGACAATTTTTTAAAACTAAAATGCTATCTCTTCTAAAATTGAGAGTAACATATCATACTGTAACTGTTGGCAGTCTTGTATAATTGTGCATTTGTAGGTATATTTTTTCATCACTGTACTGCTTGGTTTCCTGGAACCTCCGCAAATAATTGCAGACATGATTAGTGGCTCTCATATCTACATACCAGGTACTGGTAGATAGCATCGCTAAACATGTTTAAACCATCTGTGAACAGAAATTAACTGATTTATTCTACTTATTGAGAAAAATTAGACACTGCTTTTTTCAATACCTGTCACGGCCCGACTCCCAGGTCACGTGAACTCCACTTGATAACCCAGCATTAAAGAATCACAAAGGTGACTCCTTTGTATGCAACTCTATTTATGGTTAAAACCTTCTAATACTTGGATATAATTCGTTTTAAAAGAAGTTCCTTTCTAAAACTTCAAAAATATTCTAAGTCTATTTCTTAAAAATTTCGGCATAGTTTCCTCTATTTTTCGGACTATCCCAAATTTTTTGTAAACCTGTTAAATTCCAAACACAATTTATACACAGGCACCGCCTAGATTTCAATTCTCAAACACAATCAAAATTACTACAACCATTCATATCCAATTACATAACAGGTATACCAATTCACAAAAGAAATTGAGCCATACAAGCTTAAGCTACATAATAATTAACATCCTCTACTTCCTTACTATTGTATTCATCTCCATATGAATCAAACTATACATTAATTTCACTAGACGCATTCATCTATGACAATCTCACAATTTTCATACAGTTTCTCAATACAATTCTTTGAAGTGAATACACGAGATTTATACATTTATCTATATATGATTACATCTATAAATGAAATTTCTCCTTTCTTCCAAAACATTCTTCAAGATCCCATCCTTTGCTTTTATTTTTATTATTAAAACCTGTAAAAGGTTGGATACATACAACCTGAGTCGAAACTCGTAGGATAAGACTAATAACAGTGCAATGCATGATTTGTGAGGTGTGAATGACATGTTATGATGCAATTTCGTTCAAAACATGTCTACAACCTATTTCATACTTTATTTACTAATTATTCCATACTCTTATTAAATCATCTAATTTTATTTATTTATTTATTTTTACTATCTTCTTTTCTCATTTTCACAATTCACACACCTCCATGTATTGTAACACTGAATCTTTTTAATTCTTTCGACTTTTAAAATTTGTAACACTTCTTCTTAACTTATCTTTAATTATTCCATCTTTCATATTAACTAGTCTTAGTATTTCTTTTCTTATTCAATTTTTAAACAATCTTTTATCTTCTTGTCTTTCCTTTGGTCGTTTTTTTTCTTCCCTTTATTACTTTATTTATTACTTTCATTTTCGTCTTCTCTGTAAGCTATTACCAATATTGTCACGCCCCAAAATCCAGGGTCACATAAAAATCTACCAAACACTAGTTTTATGAAAATAGATTTTCATACATTCAAATCCATCTGCTGAAATCCAATGAAAACCCAATATACATCTCTCATAAACAGTAAACATCCTGTAAAACATGCATAAGTATATCGCCTTATGGCGCACAAAACCTGCCTTTAGGAACAGGCACACCAAAAAGGAAAACTACTAAAGTCTTCTACCATCCGTCATTACGGCACCACAAGATCTTCTCAAGATCAAACTCCATATCATCACCTGAAAATGGTTTTATAAAAAATTTCATCCGTGAACCGAAGCCCAATAGAAACAGATAATAAAGCTGTAAAGCAAGAAATATGCAATCATACAGAGTGGGAGCAAACTCAACCACAGAACCTAAAAAGTTTTTCATCCAAACCCCACAAGTTTTCCCATCAGACTACGCTAGTCTCCCAAAACGGTTTTATTAACATAAAATCTCGTTTTCATCCTTAAAACAATGTGTTGCAAGTAATGTAAATAAGCCATCACAGTTAAGGAAAAATAGTAATCAAAATATTGTTCCCTCACAGAATGCACCATTGTGGAAAAAAAAGAATATGATCCTATGTATCGACTCTATCACACAGACAAAGGTAGCAACTATAGACCCCTATCAATTATCTAATCTCCATACATCATAGGACCGGTTAGATAAATACAAATTCTATACGGAGCACCATAACGTAACCATTCAATTTACGGGTGAAAACTTGAGGGTACAGAGCACCCAACCAACTCAATTGATGGGGACAAACCCGAAGGTACAGAGCACTTACATTGCGCACGCTTCCAAACTTACACCGAGGGTAACTCGTGCCAAATACACGTCATCCCGGTACATCTAGATAATTTTCTAAAAACAGTTTCGTAGCTCAACTAGGAAAACATCATCTCAAAAATAATACATGATACATGTTTATAGATCCATCCATCGACATGGAGATCAAACAAAACATTTTTAAAATATTTTTTTCCGTTTTCAACTAAACGTTCAAAACTCGAGAATCAACCCCGAAGGCGAGCTCCAAACCTCCAAAACATAAAAATGATGAGATTTTTCACAAAATCATCGTTTTTCACCATTTTCAAGAACACCCTTTGAAAATCATATTACCACATGTCATAGAGCCCTATAAGCCACGAAAAGCGAACAACATGCTTTTTATCAGAAAAATAAGGCTTCAATAGAAAATATAACATTTAATGCATTTTTTACCGATGAAAAAGCATAGAATTACATATAACACCCTAATACAGTAGTAGGGTCTAAAATTCTACCTTGGCGAGTCGAAACTCAAAGCCTCAAAATTCGAACCACGTCAGAACAGGAATATGATCGGTCGATCACGAAGCTGGCAGCGTGAATCGCAAGGATCCACAAGCTGATCGTCAAAAACTAGGCTCAAGGAACCAAAATATGTAGAGAGAAGGCAGAGAAAATGAAGAAAGAAGCTTTTCTCCAAACATTCCAGCCCTTGGAATACATATAGGCTGGTAGAAAGGTAATTCAGTCGACTGAAGAGGCCACTTCGATCGACTGAAGCTCCTCGAGAAACGCACCACCGCCCAGTTCAGTCGATTGGACCAAGCCCTCCAGTTAACTGAACCTAAGGGTCTCAACCTACTATTTTTGGTCTTGGAATTTCTATTCTAAGGCCAACCAAACAAGCCTAAACAAGGTCCGAGAAAGCGTAAAACACATCTACATGCTGTTCTACAACTCTAAAATATAAACCATGCATCGATGATATATAACATGAAGGAAAACACATCATCATATATATATCAAAAATAAAGCTGTACGGGGTCTCACAAGTCACCCCCCTTAAGGAATTTCCCCCCCGAAATTCACTACAAAGTCACGAGGTAAACATGTTTGGGTATCTAGCATGCATCTCAGACTCAAGCTCCTAAGTCGCTTCCTCAACCCCGTGATGAAGCCACTGAACTTTGACATAAGCAATCGTTCTTCCCCGAAACACTTGCTCCTTCGTATCTAGGATCATCGCTGGACGTTCCTCATACGTGATATCCTCATCAACCCGTAGCTCATCCCAACTTAACACAGGTGAAGGATCAGGCTCGTACCTCCAAAGCATCGAAACGTGGAAAATAATGTGCACAGATGCTAACTGAGGTGGCAAGGGTAGATGGTATACTACCACCCCAATCCTCTTCAAGATCTTGAAGGGTCTAATAAAACGTGGTGATAGCTTTCCGCGACGGCCAAATCTCATCAACCCTCTGCATTCGGATACCTTCAAAAACACGTGATCTCCCACTGCAAACTCTAAAAGCCTCCTCCTCCGATCTGCAGGACTCTTCTGGCAGCTCAGAGTTGTCACCAAACACTGATGAATCACTGCAATCTGCTCTGTCATCACCCGTACTAAGTCAGGTCCCAAAACACTGGTCTCACCCACCTCTGTCCAACAAACAAGAGATCTACATGGCCTACCATATAGAGCCTCATACAGTGTCATTCCAATACTAGACTGGTAACTATTGTTGTATGCAATATGAATTCACTTATAATGTAATAACTAACGTATGTAAATATGAATAAATGGTTAGAATATTCTTTTATTTATATTCATGTATGTCCCGACGTGCCTGGATGACGGGGCGTCACAGTTGGAATCAGAGCTTAGGTTTAGTGAACCTTTTGGCCTTGGGTTATGAGAAACCATGCAGTATGTGGCGTTGGAGCTCTGTAGGAGGCGTCGTATTAATAATTATTATCATCCATACATTATAAGAACTAAAATCTTCTATGGCCGAGTCTTATTGCAAGTCGTGTTAGGACGTTTTCAAGACCAGAAACAGTAAGGAATCTACATGCGAAAGACGAGTATGACCATCGAGATCGAAGATCGAAGATTCATGCAATGGGTTATCTTATTTTAAGGGAGTAGACAGGAGTGCGCACTAGGAGAAGTTTTAGATACCACCTCGAGAGTCACTGTTAAAATCCCGCGACTTCATCCTTATGAATTCTTTTCTCAATTCCCCAAGCCTTGGTGTTAACTTTTTGAAGTTGTTTTGTATGTCCTCCCTTCTTATATCATATGTCCTTAATGGTACCATCAAGTATCATTCGTAGGTAACCTTTATGCACCTAAGACTTGTTGAGAACCCTATTAGAAATTCAACTCTAGAAAATACCCTTGTCCTCAAAGTTTTTATGCCTCGATAATGACCAGTATTTGCATATTAATTCTCCTTCGATTCGAGTCATCATACTTAAAGTAACTCTTCTCTTGAAGAACTCAATATCAATTCTTTGTTAAGTACCCGTTCCAAACATTCGACATTGGTAAAATTTTTTACCTCCATACAATTCTCTCGACCTTGATACCACACCTTCGTGCAGTGATTACATGAAATTTTTGTTTACTCTTGAAATCCCAACCTGGAAAGTGGACTTGGATGCTTGAATTAAAGTACGTTAGGCCAACGTAACTTCAGGACAAAGTATCTAGTTACGCTGCCCCTTTTGATATCTCCTTTATCATATTCTGATTGTACTGGATTAGTTCCAGGGACACTTGTTTAAAGTATTATTCATTGTCCTCTTTTTGTTTTTCCTATATTTGAACTCCAAATGACCATTCAATTTGTGTCCATGGTAATTGCCTTAATCGTGACCGTTTGACCTCATCCAACCTATCTTTGAACCACCTGGGTTCTACCCTAAGTTGTTCTAACCTCGCGCATGCTTTTGATCGTCAACCTTCAAAACCTTGGCCTCATAAATCTATGAATAACAACGATCGTCAATAACAACTAACTATAGCTTTTCAAAGGTCCCGACAAATGAGACTATGCCATCAGCAATCTAAAATTAGAAACGACAGCCTCACTTCAAATGTTTCGCGACACCACCATATGGCACAATTCAACCCTTCCCCAAACTAGTTTATAGCCGACCCACCCATCGGATAAATCGAGAAGTAACAGATTCGTACCGATAGAAAGAAAAAGAAAAAAAAAAGAGAAATAGCCTCGAACTCACGTTAACTTTAGTATGCTAGCAAAAGAAGTACGTTTATATACATTGATGTTCACGCCGACCTTCCCACCGAAGTGTTAGAGTCTGGATTATTGCCATCACTATCAAAGAACGAAAAATCTTAATCATAACAATGAACGTTTGGAGCCTGATGAAGAATTAATCACCAAGTCACCACGGATCACATGACTAGATAATTATCACAACCATATCTTTTATCATGCTCATTTTACCCTAGAATGACCAACCGCATGAGAAAAACAATCCAGTTATTGGAAGAGACATTCAAACCTAACGTTCTAGTACATCAAGAACATATGGTAGAGGCTACGAGGAATGGAGCAACCTTTAGAAAGACTAGAGAGAAAATGGAAGCATATGATTACAGACTTCGTCATCAAGATTATCAAGATCACCTCAAAAAATCGGTAACTCTTTAATTGAACGCTTCAAGGGTTTAGGTGCCAAGGAGTTTGTGGAAATCGTGAGTCCCTTTGACGCTAAAGATTATTTGAAGGGTAGAGTGTGCATTGAAGATAGACCAAGTTATTCACAAGGTAGGTTTTTAAAGTATTAGTTTGTATTAGTTGCAGTTAAGTATGTGTAGCTCTTATGGAGTTGGTATTTAGTTTCCAATATGATATCGATGTGAGTCGCAAGAAAGTTGCTTTAAAAAAAGTATATTTTTTTTTTGTTGTGATGTGACTCGTTAGGGAAAATTTGTTTAGATTGATGAGTAAATGTTGCCGGTACAGAGAAAGAATTTTTTTATGGGAACGTATGAACTCTATATGTGAAAAATTGTAGGGTGATATAATTCTGTCATTTCTGGTGGAGTTGCGTGTCAGCTTAGTGTGAGTATGTGGGAGGAATAAGTATTTGGATGAGAAAAGTTGAAGCGTAAGTAAGACTGTGCGAATTCATGGGTGTGATTTTTGTAAATGATCTTGACAGTATTGAGTGTCTTGGTAGAATGTGGGTAAGATAAAGTAATTAAAGAGCAAAAATGATTCTTGGTTCGATTGTGTGGCAGAAAATGTGTGAAGGGATTAGGTGATGATGATAAGAGACTTTATAATAAGGAGTTAATACTGTACAGTTAAAGGATTGTAGGGTGGATGGTACGTACGTGAAGGAAATCTGTGTTATGTTTTGCCCTAGTAACTCATTAGGTTCGAGTGGCGGTAGCAATCTTAATGGTCGTAAGGCTAGAGTAGTCCAACACAAGGTGGTGATATGGTTTCGAGTTAATAGTCGTTAGTCGATTGGGAAGTAGTCTTCGATGTACGTTTGAATATGGAAATGAGCTAGTTTTTGGTAAAGTGACAGTCTTTCCAGATAGAAGTAGAGAATGTTTGAATCAGTTTCAGTGGTGAACTAGTTTAGAGACATATGATTGCTTGTGGAAGTCGTACTCGATGTAAGTGGTGTTTTGGAGCCAACATATTCTCAAAGATAGACTGGGATCGTGATACCATAAATTGAAAGTGCGGGAGTCAGATATACCAAGACTGCTTTTAGGACTCGTTACGAGCATTATGAATTTGTAGTGACGCCTTTCAGGTTAATGAATGTACCTGTCGTGTTTATGGACCTAATGGATCGGGTGTTCAGAAGCTTTCTAGATCAATTTGAGATTGTGTTGGTAAACGATATTTGGTAATATTCATGGAGTGAAGAGGAATACAGGAAACAATTGAAGATTCTTTGTAGGTATTGAGAAAGCACAAGTTGTATGTAAACCTTGGTAAGTGTGAATTTTAGTTAGACCGGGTGATATTTTTAGGTCATGTTATATTTAGAGAAAAAATTCAAGTGGACTCAACTGAAGTAGAAGCAATAGTTAATGGAAAGAGGCTAACTAGCGTAACAGAGATACGAACTTTTTGGGGCTAGCTGGTTATGTGTTACGGTACTTAAAGATTTGATAGTAATTAGTTTAAAGTGTTAAGTAGGACAAGAATAACTCAAGTAATCAAAGACACAATTATGAAGAACGAGAAGACACAATGTTAATAAATCATCCTTAACCTTCCAAACGATGAAGTACGGGGCGAAATTTCAGGGACAAAATTTGTTTAAGGGGGGTAGTTTGTAATGACTCGGTACAGACTCTAATTGTAATAACCCAGTTGATAATGACCCGTGTAAAGACCCAGCCCGAGCCCTAATATTAGTGACGGCTGACAGAACCCACTTTTTAAAATGGCCAAAAAGTCTAACTTGTTTCAAACAACTACTCTTAGCCCAAAACATGAAACTTGTAGGGAACTTATTAAAGTAGAACATACAAAAAAATGGGCTCATTTGGACTTCATTTGATATTCCAAAACTGAGAACAACATAAGCTAGTTTTTGGTAAGAATATGGAGTAAATGCTAAACCATTTTTGCTTAGAATAAAATGTTCACCATATTGCCTTAGGATTTGACCTTGATGATAAACATGAAAATTGTAGGATATATTTTTATCTAATTGGTGTTTAAAAATTATAACTTAATTTCAAGTCTAGATGCCCAAAATTACGTTGCCCCTTTTAATTTAATACTTGATTTTTGGACTTAAAATTTCTAAGTGTATGTTTGAGTACTCTTGTTGTAAGAACCGAGTTCTATATGATGATCGAATTGACTTAATTGATTAGTGCTTTCAAGATAATATATGATCATTTAGAACCCATGCTATCCTCTTTAAATCATATCTTGAGAATTGTAGTTCATGTTTCACATACTTGTACTTTAAGCTTTGCGCGTTATACCATGAATCTTATCATGCTAGTTGATGCCATACTGCAGATGGCTATATTTGAGATCCATATCATACTTTATTGACACTGTCACTTGCATCCTAGCATATTGGAGTCCATCTGTGCAAACTGTTGTTGAGATGGGCTGTGTTGAGATTGTTCTTCTTGGTTCTGAATCTAGGGCGTCCCTGGTTGCCATTTTTTAAAAATATTTTGGGATGTATTCCCCTTGTACACCCTGGGTTCATCCCCGGTGTTATAAAATTGTTTTTTTTACACCCTAGGTGAGTCCCCGGTATTTGAAATGGTTTGTCGTGAATACTATTGGGCACCATGGGTTCGTCGCTAGCATTCTGGTTTCGATAGTTTGGATTTTTGGGTATGTCGGAGAGAGCCTAATTTGGCTGACCTAATTCCACTGCGGTGGTAAGTCAGAGATAGCCCAATTATGGCTGTCCTAAATCCTTAATTCTGGTACTTTACTATAAGTAATTCGGAGATAGCCTAATATGGCTGACCTAATCCCACTGCGGTGGTAATTCGGAGGTAGCCTAATTTGGTTGACCTAATCCCATTGGGTAATTCGGAGGCCATAATTTGGCTGATCTAATCCCACTGCGGTGGTAATTTAGAGATAGCCTAATTTTGGTAGACCTAAACCACTTATCTTGGTACTTTGCATCAGATAAGTCGGAGATAGCCTAATTCGGCTGACCTAATGCCACTGGGTAATTTGGAGAGAGCCTAATTTGGTTGACCTAATCCCACTTGGGTGGTAATTCAAAGAGATCCCAATTATGGTTGTCCTAAATCCCTCATTTTGGTACTCTGGTGTTTTTTGGCATTGAATTCCTATAATTATCTGGGTGCATGCTGGGTTGGGCATCTGCATTTCATACATGCATGTTTATTAACTTATCTGCTTTTCTGTTATAAATTTGTCTATTTCTTTGACTATAAACTGTACGGGGTGTTATATGGTATATGCATTGCGGTGAAATTTGTGTTGTGAGATTAGTTAGAAGGTTAGAGTGTCTTGTTTCTGGGCCCTGGCTCATGGCATTTGAGCCACAGGTGAGGAGGAGTTCTTGGAGGAAGTAATCTCAGAGGGAGAAAAAGAGTTTGAAGAATGGGGTGAGTCCCAGTAGAACACGAATCCAGCTGATGCATTCTGAGGAGTTAAAGCTTCTGCTTTCGTTTTTATATTCAGATTTCTCGCGCTTAGTTTAATTGTTGAAAATTCTTGGTGGAATTGTAATACTTATGTCCTTTTGAAAGGTTTAGAATTCACTCATCTTATAATAACTAACGTATGTAAATATGAATAAATGGCTAGAATATCCCTTTATTTATATTTATGTATGTCCTGACGTGCCCAGAGGACGGGGCGTCACATTTATATCCCTTTATGAGGGAGGTTACCCAACTATGGGTTTTTCATTTATCCCTATAGGGAAGGTATCTCATTGAGCGGGGTTTTTTACCTTAAAGGCGTTGCGGGTTAAGTCCCAAACATCACATACCACTCGTGCTTGGTGGAGAGTGGCCCTCATTCCATCACGTTGTTATCCGTACATTGAGAATTGAGGTTACGATACCGTCGGAACTCCCGGTCGTGAGGTTGACCACTTCTTGGACATTATTGGGGTTTGAGTCTAAATTTGAGAAGCGGTCATGCATTTTAAATTTATGACAGTTGAGTCAGGAACATATTTCTGTTTGCAATACTGAGAAGATTCTCTATAATCTGTGATATTTTCTTGTTCATGCAAATACATTAGTTTCTATATTTTTGTGAAAAATGTGATTAATAATTTTTAGAAAGAGTTTTCAACTATCTTTACCTACGTAGCTGTCTTTTCTGTCCATGATAATGTTAAGTACGCTCTCCTATAACCTATGTAGTTGTAGATATCAAGAACGACTAAGAGTTAGTCCATCACAGGCATGTTCAAGTAGTTTTGGTTCTAGTGTTGGAAATCATTTTGGCCAGTCTTTCTTTTGTTTAGTTTTAGTGTTGGTAAAGCTTCACGTATAAGATTTGAAGATTTTTGACCTTTTAGAAGTAATGTATGCCTTGGGATGGTGAATTCCTAGTGACTCATGTTTACCTTTTTTTATATTAAGATATTTGTGGTTGTTTAAGTTTACTCCTTGTCTATCTCTTGGGCTGTCGGTCTACGGCGGGATCTTATCCCTTTGTGTAAGATTAGTGCCTTGCGGGAGCGGGGTGTTACATCAATGCCAAATGGTCTTGAGATTATGGGTCAGAGTGCAATTATAATTTTTTAGTGGTGTGAACTATAATTCAGTGTTTTATAAAAATTGTAGAAATCGCTACTCATTTTTTATAATTGTAGATACCGCTATGAGATTTGATTAATTGCAAAAATCGCTGATACGTGTATGCGTTCCACTATAAGTCTTACTCATAATTACTCCCCAGGTTCTTACTATAACCCTATAAATATGCGGGTACGTTGAACTAGGTTCATGACTTGTCTTCTAAGACTAAAGTTATCCAGGTTCTGCTAGTACACATTCTTGATAAATTGTAACCCACCCTACATTCAAAAATCACATAAGAAAATATAGTAGAAGATCTGATATGAGCTTCAACTCGGATTCAAATTGTAGTTGAAGATTTGACCGGTAAAAATATATTTTTCTAAATTAACTTTGGATGCACATATTTTATTTCGATCGTTGGTCATCAAAAGTTTTATCTCGAGCACGTTTCGGTGTTTGTCCATCTAGTTAATTTTTTTATATAATCGTTTACAAAGACAATGATTTTGGCAATCATCCCGCCAATAATTGGTATCATAGCCGTTTTATTTTTTATTTTTGATTATCGGGATCGGGTAGTTTTAGAACTGTTGCTAACTTTATTTTGTAGACATTCTAATCCCGATTTTATGATTGTCATTTATTTTTCATCTTTGATTGAATGGTAATGATGATTATTTTTTTAATCACGGGGGTTGACCGTGATAGATCAAATGTGAGCTTTCGGGGCATAGGATCGATGTAATAGCTAGTTTCTAATTTTAAAATATCTATTTAGATTATTTAAGAACAGATTAAATATATCCAACAAGATGAAAAATGGTGGTTCGGGTTTTTTTCAGCCACGGATCGTAGTAAGTTTTTATTGATTTTAAATAATTTTTTCTTGTGAGTTTTCAACAGTATTTATTTATAAAGAATAACATAAAAATAAGTCAAAAACAGTAAAGAAAAATCACCAAAATAGCTCGATTTTGACGGCTTTGCCGGCGGTGATTTTGATGATTTTTCGGGCCATGTTTTAGACTATTTTTTGAGAATTTTTTTATGCATAAAATAAAAATAAAACATATCTTAAAAAATATCCAAAACCAAAAAAAAACGCCAGATAGTGCATTAAAAAAGGAAAAAATAGCAACAATTTTTTCAGCGGCGGCGGCGCTACAGCTGCATGTTCGGGTCTATTTTTGTGACTTTTTTGAACAGTTTTTTAGGTGTTCTTTGAATCATCAATTGGATGGATATTTGAGCTATTTTCTTAGAAAAGACGGGCACTAAAGAACCACGAAAAAAGCTCAAACAGGCGGCGATTTGTGCGGTTACGCTGGTGGGCAACGACAGTGGCTTCCAGATAGTTTTTCAGTAGCTTTTTGGGTTGTTTTTTAGCAAATATTTTGACAAAAAAATAGTACTTTTCAAGAGTTTTCTTTTGATATAAATTACGTAAAAAATGGAGTTCGAGAAGAGGTTGAAAAAGCCCCAGGATGTTGCCAACACAGTGTTGTTGCT
Organism: Heliamphora exappendiculata; assembly: GCA_034768845.1. NCBI lineage: Eukaryota > Viridiplantae > Streptophyta > Magnoliopsida > Ericales > Sarraceniaceae > Heliamphora > Heliamphora exappendiculata. Next base: position 26,941 of record JAOTRH010308864.1, read on the forward strand.
ACCAGCAGCGTTTTTTGTGGTTCAAGCAGTTTTTTGGCCGTTGTTTGGGATGTTTTTGAGCAACTTTTTTGACAAACAAAATTTCATATTTGGAGAGATTTTCAACGGTATAAAGTTCGTAAAAACGGATCTCAAATGAAGCGACAGGAGTCGCCTGAAGGTAGCAGCAAGATAGTGCCAGTGGTGGCTGGTGGTGGTCGGCTATTTTTCTCTCTCTCAAGACTATTTTGATGTGTTTTTTGATAGATACAGAACTGATATGATATATATTAATATATCAGATAATATCAAAAAAGACTGATGCAATCAGGACACTAAATCATAGACGAATAGGGATTGATACAGCTTATTTTCTATGGGAGACTGAAACACTTTAGCATTTTACTTAGACCATAAAACTAGAATATATGCATTGTGTTTATATATATATAAACTGCGTGGATGATTGCATATTTATTTTATTTATCATGTTAATTTAATTAATTCAAAATTTTAATTTTAGTTAAAATATTTTGTAATGAAAAATTAAATTAAAATTTTTTAATTAATTAATTTTAATTAAATAAATAAACTGTAGATATTTATTTTTTACAAAATATCACGTTTAAGATAATTTTTTATAAAGTCGAATATCTTGGAAAAATGTGAAACGTAATTCTAGATTTTGAATTAACTAAATGAAAAAAAAATTAATCCAAATAAATTTTTATTTTTCAAAAAATGCAGGACAAAAAATAAAAAAAATAAAAGTCTTTAACCACTACCTTTGCTGAAAAGCTGAAAGAGAAACTGTGCATTTATTAAATTTTATTTGCTACGCATTTAAACATGAAAAGATATTTGATTCTTTCAGATCGTGCGATTTTTGAAATTAATAAAAATTTTTTAATTAAAAGAATTTTTATAACCCTCAAAAATATTTTAAAAATCTAAGTGGAAGAGAAAATTTATTCACAGATAAATCTCACGGTCTTCATCACCAGTTTATAGGCAATGCAATTAAATTCTGCAGGTTGACAGTAAGTCCTTCCTCTCCAATGAAAAGGTTAATTACGGTATCGCAAGTACAAAACTCTTTTAGGAATATTTTTGGATAATTATCAGTGTGGATCACTTCTCCAACTAAAGTGTTCATTGCAAAGCGATTGATTTGGGATTAGGTGATTATTAACACTTCACTGTATATAATAATATTCTCTCCAACTAAGTCACTGCTATTATATACTGGACCGAAACTATGTTAGCTATTTAATTTTTCTTGGCATGGTCAATTGCCTAGATAATAAAATTAAAATGAATTGACCCATTTGGTCATATGAAGGATAGTAGACGTTGTAACACCCCACTCCCGCAAGGCACTAATCCTACACAAAGGGATAAGATCCCGTCGTAGACCGGCAGCCCTAGAGATAGATAAGGAGTAAACTTAAATGACCACAAATATCTTAATATCAAAAGAGGTAAACATGAGTCACTAGGAATTCACCATCCCAAGGCATACATTACTTCTAAAAGGTCAAAAATCTTCAAATCTTATACATGAAGCTTTCCCAACACTAAAACTAAACAAAAGAAATACTGGCCAAAACGATTTCCAACACAAGAACAAAAACTACTCGATGACGCTTGTGATGGACTAACTCTTAGCTGTTCCAGGTATCTACAACCACTGAGGTTACAAGAGAGCGCACTTACCATTATCATAAACAGAAAAGACAGTTACTTAGGTAAAGATAACTGAAAACTTTCTAAAAGTCGTTCATCACATTTTTCATGAAAAAGTATAGAAACTGATGCATTTGCATTTGCATGAGCATGAAAACATCACAGATTAAACAGAATCTTCTCAGTATTACAAATAGAAATATGTTCCTAGCTCAACCGCCACAAATTTAAAATGCATAACCAATTTTCAAATCTGGACTCAAACCCCAACAATGTCCAAGTAGTCGTCAACCTCACGACCGAGAGTTCTGCCGGTACCATAACCTCAATTCTCAATGCATGGATAGCAACGTGATTGAATGATGGCCACTCTCCACCAAGCACGAGTGGTATGTGCTGTCCGGGACCTAGCCCGCAATGCCTTTAAGGCAAAAATCTCAACTCAATGGGAAACCTCCCCTACATGGATAAATAAAAAACCCATAGTTGGGTAACCTACCTCAAAAAGGGATGTAAAACGGCCAAAAACCCTTGTAACTTGGCACTTTGGAACAATCACACAATATTAACCATACTTTCATAGTAACATCATGCTAAGTCAGAATATAATGGATTGCACACTTGAATTAAAAACATCATGGCTTTTGAAAACAACAGGTTCATGCGATCGTAAAACATGTCATAGTTCAAATCATGCGTTTTAAAGCACTTTTATGCATCATTTAGATAAACTTAAGTTCAAGTTAATGGATAAGAACTCTCACCATGCATAATATGCGTATGAACTGAGCCTTCCCCTGGCAAGCTAAGCAGGACCCTCAGGTTCTACAACCTTCGAGCCTAACAAGAAAAACAGGACTCGACCTTTAATCACGGTATCCTCCCCCTTTAGGGTGAAACTAAAATAATTCTAACCACGGAATGTTTTTTTGATTTTTGGAACCGTGGTTACTTTCTTTTTAGGTTTAAAGGGTACTACACACTTGCCAAATCCTTTACTTGTTTAAGGATTTTATTTAACCATTTGTTATTCTCTTTCAAATCGTTAAATTTTAAAGTACCGCAGCATGTTGAGGTAATTAGACTTGGAATCGAATTATGATTTTTAAACACCATTTGGATAAGATTATTTTCTACAACTCTCATGTTTAATACCAAGATCAAATCCTAAGGCAAAAGGGTGAACATTTCATCCTAAGCAAAAATGGTTCAGCACTTTTTTCGAAATTTACCCAAAATTATGCTTCTGTTGCTCTTGGTTTTGGGGTATCTAATTAAGTCCAAATGAGCCCATTCTTTAGTATGTTCTAGTTCAACATGTCCCTTAAAAGTTTCTTGTTTAGATCTAAGGGTAGTTGTATGAAACAAGTTAGAATATTTGGCCATTTTAAAAAGTAGGTTCTGCGAGCCGTCAAAACATAGCAGAGTCAGTTTTAGACAGTGAGTTTGAAACGGTTTTGGGGACTCATCCCGAGGATTTAAGGTCTGAGTATTGGGCAGAAAATACTTTAGTATGTTAGCTACAAAGTTCATGTAGACCACTCTTGGAATAGGTCATTAAAAATAGGGGTTTTGGGCTACACAAAAATATGTGACAGAAGTGTCCCTTGAGGGCTGAAATACAACAGAGAGTTTCAAAGGGGTTTTGACCTATCAAAACTCATTATTCGGTGCTCATTTTTGGTGGGTAGTTAGATACACATGTTTTCTACAACTTTCACGTTTTGGATAAAACTCGGATCCCATTTTAAAGTAGGGTTTTTAGGTCTGCACTATTGACTGGTCTGAAACCAACACATTTTGGTAGAATTGCAATATCTCGAGATCTACTTACTCAAAAGAGTTCAAACCAATTTTTGATGAAAGACAACACAAAACTATAACTCTGGACATAAAAATCATACTTGGATCAATTTTTTACATTGAGTTGTGATATTTCAAATCTCAGGGTAGAAAAGTTGAAAGGCTCAAGTTGTAGGTCATGTTTAGATCTAGTCTCCTAGCATCATGTGTGTTAATGGTTGGTCCATTTCCTTACATCCAAATTTTGTATACTCAAATATGACAATTCTATAACCTTTTGATGCCATGGATCCATTAGAAAATCTCATGAAAATTTCAAGACACAACAGCTACACCAAGACAGTCCTAAAATCTCACATGACGGCTTTTCAATTCATATTCGATTCTTGATCTTTAATTGGTGTTTTCAAATGACGAAAGAGATGTTTGATAGGTGTGAAATCAAATGTGTTAGAGTCTTGCTTACCTTATATAGACCACTTTTTCATTATTTGGATCACGGATTTAGCTTTCAAACTCCATGGATCATCCTCCTCCTTTCTTCTTCTTTTTTCTTCTTTCTTTTTCTTTCTTCTCTTTTCTTCTTCTTCTTCTCTCTCTCTCTCTCTCTCTCTCTCTCTCTATATATATATATATATATATATATGCACAAAATTTCCAAGGGGAAGAATAGAGGTTTTCGGTTCTTTTTATAGAGAAAAGTCAAGTAGGAAGCTTCTTTCAGAAGCTTTGCTAACCATGGATAGGTTTAGTTAACTTGAGTTACTTTTCACTAACCTAGGTTAAGGAAACTTTTGATATATCAAAATAATTTTTTCATATATATATATATATATATATATATATCAAAATAATTTTTTTATTTAATTATAAGAGAAAATTCAGGTATTTTCACATAGGGTCTTTTCTTGACTTTTCGAGCTTTACTTTTGTTTTAAACAACTTGGACTTATAACTTTGAGTTCTTTTCCTCAATATTAGAGTTTTCATATATATGCTTGTGTGGTTTTCACTCTATCCCGAGTCTCGGGCTCGAAAGGTTAAACGGTCGGACCAGTTCTTTTTACCGAACTTAGGTTCGGGATTTCGTTTCTTTTGAGATGTTATTTCTTTTCTATTCGTATATTTGAGTTTGGGTTATTACAATCTACCCACCTTTAAGAAATTTTATTCTCGAAATTTTCATACCTTGCTCGAAGAGACGTGGTTATTTCTTGTGATAAGGCTTTAAAGCCACAGTTCAAACCAATATTTTCTAACATTCGACCCTATTCAACGATTCAAAATACCATTATATGCTAACACTCACCCTTAAAAGATACAACAACTCAAAGCCTTTGAGGACCGTTCATCACCCATACCAGGCTTCGCACAATACCTTTGTAGGACTAACACACACACCCTTACCGGGCATACACACACCTTCACAGGGTAAAACTCTTTTAGATTAATCATTCCCTTCCATAGTGGTACCTTTAGGAACATACGGTTTCCCACTACAAACTCCAAGTTGCTTCTCTGATTATTTTTATAACTCTTCTACCTATCTTGCAATTACTTCAATCTCTCTCGGATCAACTTAATCATGCTAGTGGAAATTTAAACTATCTCGGGTCCAAGCAACTTTCTCTCTCTAACTTCTTTCCAACAAATTGGACTTCTACATTTCCTACCATACAACGCTTTGTAAGGGGCCATCCCCTATGGTTGACTGAAAACTATTCTTATATGTGAACTCGACTAGCGACAAATGTCCCTCCCAATTTCCAACAAAGTCTAGAAAGCTAGCATCATTCCCCTTGGGTGTTCAAGGGAGCCCGGATATAAAATCTATGGTAATATGTTCTCACTTCCACTTGGGTACAGATAACAGTTGTAATAATCATGTCGGCTTCTGGTGTTCAATCTTAACTTGTTGGCATACTAAACATCTTATCACGAAATTCTCTACGTTCTTCTTCATTCCACTCCACCAATATATTTCCTTTAAGTCTCTATACAACTTCGTACTTCTTGGGTGCATGGTGTATGTTGAGTTATGCGCTTCATCTAAGATATGCTTCCTTAACTCCCTATTATTGGGCACATACAATTTGTGACCGAACCACAATATGTCATCTCAAACTTCAAATTCTGTCTTCCCTTTAGTTGCTGTTTTTGCCCTTATCTTGTCCACTTGATTATCCGCCAATTGAGCTGCTCGAATTTGATATATAATAAGGTTAGTCTTACGCCTAGAGTTGCTAATAAGCATTCTTATGGCAAGATGGGTTCTAAGCATTCGTATTTTAGAAAAAGCATAAGCTCCTACCGCTCGTAGATGAGCTATTTTTTTCCCAATGATTTTCGACTACGGGCATCCGCCATTACGTTAGCCTTCCTTAGATGATAGTGAATCGTGCAGTCATAATCCTTAATTAACTCCATCCATCTCCTTTACCTCAAGTTTAGTTCTTTTTGGGTGAAAATATACTTCAAATTTTAATGATCCATAAAGATCTCACAAGGGACATCGTACAAATATTGTCTCCGTATCTTGAGCGCGAAGACGATTGCAACTAACTCTAGATCGTGGGTAGGGTAATTATTCTCATGCGATTTTAATTGTCTGGATGCATAGGTGACAACCCTCCTGTGTTGCATCAATACGCAATCCAAACCTTGGTGTGACGCGCCACCATAAATAACAAAGCCCTCGTTGTCTGATGGAAGCGTAAGCACAAGTGCTGACACTAATTTAGACTTCAACTCTTGGAAACTTCATTTACATCAGTTGGACCATTCAAACTTGACATTCTTTTGAGTTAACCGAGTCAAGGGCTTCGCAATTAGGGAAAAGTCTTGAATAAAATGCTGGTAATAACCAACTAACCCCAAAATCTTCGTATCTCAGTCATGCTAGTTGGCCTTTTTCAATTGACTACTGCTTCTACATTCATTAGGTCCACTCGTATTCCCCCTCAAGGTATAACATACCAACCTACACCACTCGATCCAACTAAAACTCACACTTTTCAAATTTTTCCATACAACTAGTGCTTTCTCAGGATCTGCAAAGAAATCATCAAGTGTTTCCTATGTTCCTCTTCACTCTGAGATTATGCCCAAATGTTGTCTATGAACACAATTACGAATTAGTCTAGAAAGCTTCTAAACACCCGATCCATCAAGTCCATAAACATAGTAGGTGCATTTGTTAACCCTGAAAGGCATCACAACAAATTCATAATACTCGTAACAAGTCCTAAAGGCAATCTTGGGTATATCTGACTCCCGCACTCTCAATTGATAGTATTCTGCCCTTAAGTCTATCTTTGAGAACACTTTATCTCCTTGCAGCTGGTCGAATAGGTCGTCTACCCTAGGCAAAGATGCTTGTTCTTAACCATCACCCTATTCAATTGTCAATAGTCGATACACATCCTTAGTGTTTCATCCTTCTTTTTCACAAACACCACAGGTGCTCCCCATGGTGAAACACTAGGTCAGATGAATCCTTTTTCTAACAACTCCTGTAATTGTTCCTTCAACTCAAATAGCTCAACAAGTGACATTCTATAAGGAAGAATTGATATGGGTGCTATGCCCGGGTAGAGAACGACTGTAAACTTCACTTCTCGGTCTAGGGGTAATCCTTGTAAATCATCTGGAAAAACATCTAGAAACTCTCAAATCATTGGTACCTTTGGAAGCTTCTTTTCTTCCATCTCTACGTCCATCACATGTGCCAAAAACCTTGGCAACCTCTCTTCAACATCTTCGAAGCCTTAATGGCTGACACGATACAGATAGGTGTTCTACTCTTGTCCCCTTGAAAAACGAATTTCTCCTCATTTCGGGCATCCAAAAGATTACTCTTTTCCTAATACAGTCTAGCAAAGCATGGTAGGATGATAACGAGTCCAATCCAATAATCAAATTAAACTCAGACATAACCAAAGGCATCAAATCTACCAACATCTCCCTATCTTTAACATCCAATCTTTACACACACTTTTAATTACCACTCTAGCCTTACGACCATCATGACTAATACCGCCACTTGAACCTAATGCGTCACTAGGGATAAACATACCATACAGACTAAACACTCCACATGTATATGCGTACCCATACAAACCCAATCACAACCCTCGTCATAACACAATATATATTCGCATCTTTCCTTCACATACGTACCACTCACCCATCAATTCTTTAATCGAATAGTTCTAACCCCTTATTCTAAAATCTCTTACCATCATTACTCAATCCCTTCATACATTCTCTACCACACAACCGAACCAAGAACCACTTTCGCACTTTAACTATTTCATTTTACCTTCATTTTACCAAGACTCTCGATTCACTCAAGGCCAATCAGAAAAACTATACCCATTAACTCGTATAGTTTCACTTACGTTTCTACAATTCTCATCCAAACACTTATTCCTCCTGCGTACTAACGCTAAGTTGCTTTGCAACTCCACCAGAAATAATAGAATTATATCACCCTTCAACTTCTTAAACATAGAGTCCACACATTCCCATGAGAAAATTCTTTCTCTATATAAGCAGCATTTATGCACTAATCTAAACAAGTTTGCCCTAACGGGTCACATCACAAAAGGTTTTTGAAAGCAATTTCATTGCGACTCACACCAATACCACAACGAAAATTGAATACTAACTCCATTCAAGTTACATAGTCTAGATGTCAAACGAATATAAATTGATACTAAAAAACTTAATACATGAACAACTCAGTTTGTCTAAAATGTGCACTCCATCTCTCAACTAATTATCAGCGTCAGTGGGACTAACTGTTTTCATAAACTCCTTAGTACCAAAATTCTTAAATCATTTAACTAAAGAGTTACCGATCCTTCTGGCCCACATTGAAATTCATCTTGCGCTATGTTCACCCGTCTTGCGTAGTCGTTCATCTCGAGAACCCTCATCCTTGTTCTAATTCGAAAACTTAATCCCTTCTTAAACCTTCTACACCTTATCTCCTCATCAGGTATAAGCTAGGTGGCATATCGTGACAACTCTGTAAACTTCATCTCAAACTTTTCCACAGTCATCCTTTCTTGTTCTAGGTCGATGGATTCTTGCTACATCTCATGCTTGTAGCTTAGGGGCTTGTACAGCTCACCGAACGCTTTCTCAAAATTGTCTCAAGTGATTCTCTGGGATACAGGAGATTCAACTCCTAGCATCGACATTTTTAGTAATCGCTCTATGGCTTCCCACTAGTGATACGCTTATTCTCTGAACATAAAAGCTATGAAATCAATCCTATTATTTGCATCTACCCCCAACCAAGCTATGAAATCAATCCTATTATTTGCATCTACCCCCAACCAAGCTATGAAATCAATCCTATTATCCTATTAAAAGCTATCCAGAATATGCACGGCATCCTTCAACTAGTTTTTTACTTCTGTAGGGCTAAGGGTTCCTGTGAACTCCTTTGCACCCAGATCCTTAAATTATTTGATTAAAGGGTTACTGTTCCTCTCAGCTCATATTGTGACCCAACTTGCATTCTGTTCAATAAGTCTTACGATCGCTTCTAACATCCTAGTGGTTGGGTCAGGTTCTATCGGTCCCACTTGCGGAGATTCTTCTTATTGTGCCTCATTACACTGGTTTGGGCTGAATGACGCTCCGTTCGAGTTTTTCCATACTCCTTCCTATCTCCTTCTTTTCATCAAAAAACTATGACTCAGGGATTGACACAAGAGTCCAACTAATAGACATAAGGATAAGAACAAACTATCTACAAAAGGTTTTAATGGCACAAGGGTCGTCCCCCTTTGTTTGATAACCCACTTAGACTTCGCAAAATGACAGTAACACAAGGGCCCTCCTGGGTTATCTCCTCAATCTGATAACTTTCTTAGACTTCCAATTAGGATCCTGCATCTGCAGAACACATTTCCCAAATGGACCTCAAAGCCAGTCAGTTAGATGCCTGAAGGCAAAGGTACGACAATCCCAGGCCTAAACCACTCTTCTCAACAAACTGCGAGATGACACGCTAAACCTACGGTCCACCACAGACCACACTTTGACAAGTCTACAGGACCAATAACCTAGAGCTCTGATACCAAAATGGAACACCTCGCTCCCACAAGGCACCATACCTGTACAAAAAGATGTGATCCGGCCGTAGACCGGTGGCCAAAGAGAAATACAAGGAATAAAGACATTAAGAGACCAAATAAGAGCTTCTAAGTAATCACAACACCATAATGTCAAAAGAGGTATACATGAGTTACTAGGGATTCGCCATCCCAAGGGCATACATTACTTCTAAAACATAAAAAATCTTTAGGGTCTTATACATGAAGCACTACCAAAACTAAAAACTAACTAAAAGAAAATCGAACCAAAAAGATTCCCAACACCAGAACCAAAACTACTCGACGACGCCTGTGGTGGACCAACTCCTAACCGTTCCTGGTATCTGCAATCACAGAGGTTATAGGAGAGCGCACTTAGCATTATCATGAAGAGAAAAGATAGTTACTTAGTTAAGAATAACTAAAAACTCTTTTGAAAAATAATTCATCACATTTTCCATGAAAATATAAAAACTGATGCATTTGCTTGAACATAAAAATATCATAGATTATAAAAAACCTTCTTAGTATTGCAAACAGAAATATGTTCCTCGCTTAACCGCCACAAATTTAAAATGCATGATCACTTTCTCAAATCTAGACTCAAACCCTAACAGTGTCCAAGTAGTCGTTAACCTCACGATCGGGAGTTCTAATTGTACTGTAACCTCAATTCTCAATGCACGGATAATAACATGATGGAATGAGGGCCGCTCTCTACTAAGTATGAGTGGTATGTGCTAAAACCTGGGACTCAGCCCAAAAGTCTTAAAGGCAAAAACACCCGCTTAACGGGAAACGTTCCCTATGGGGACAAATGAAAAACCCATAGTTGGGTGACTGCCCTCATAACGGGATATAAAAGGGCCGAAAACCCTTGTAACTTGGTACTTTGGAACAATCACACAACATTAATCGTGCTTTCATAGTAACATCATGCTAGCTTAGAATATCATAGAAAACACACTTGAATTAAAAACATCATGGCTTTTAAAAACAACAGGTTCATGCGATCGTCAAACAGGTCATAGTTCAAAACATGCGCTTCAAAGCATTTTCATGCATCATTTACATAAACTCAAGTTCAAGTTAATGGCTAAGTATTCTCACCTTGTATTATATGTGTGTGAACTGAGCCTCCGCTAGAAAACTAAGCAGAATCTCCGAGTTCTACAACCTTCATGCCTAACAAGCAAAACACAACTCGACCGTTAACAAGGAATCCTTCCCTTTTTGCATGTGAAATTAAAATGATTCAGACCATTGAATGTTTTCTTTGATTTTAGGGACCATGGTTACTTTATTTTTAGGTTTAAGGGGTACTACGCACTTGCCCAATCCTTCACTTGTTTAAAGATTTAACTTAACCATTTATTACTC
>JAOTRH010309083.1:0-37892 GCA_034768845.1 Heliamphora exappendiculata
ATATTAACCCTTTCATTTAGCATCATTCTTTTTTACAAATTTTTTCTCCACTTTTTTTTCTCTAAATTCTCAAACTCTCTTTTGTCACAACACCATTATTTTTGTTTTTTTGTTAGTAAACTTTCTTTTAAAAATAGAATTTTATGAAACTTTTCATCATTTTAATGCTAACTTAGCTTGTTTTGGCCTCCTGAATGCACTGCAAGACATGAATAATGAAAATTATACAGCACATCGACACGGCACGACTCTAGTATAAATAATCTCCCTGTCAATCTCAAACTCTGATCTGGGTTCGCAACCCATCCTGTAGTGTCCTTCCCACTGGCAATACGGTCCCGTATCATCTGAGCCTCCTGATCCGCCTTGTCACGCCCAAAAACCCAGAATCACGTGAAAATCTACCAAACTCTAATTTTTTTTTATGAAAATAAGTTTTCATACCATCAAATCCACTTTTTGAAATCAAATAAAAATCCAATATGCATCTCTCGTAAACAGTAAACATCCTATATAACATGCTTAAGTATATTGTCCTGAGGCGTACAAAACGTGCCTTTAAACATGCATACAATAAGAAAAACTAAAAAAGTCTTCTGCCACCACAGGCACGACTAGATCAACTCCTCGTGATCACCAACCTCCAAACCTGAAAATAATTTTTCAACAAAATCCCACATCGTGAGCTGAAACTCAATAGAAACAAACTATAAAGCTGTAAAGCATGATATGCTATTATATGGTGGGAGCTAACTCAACCACAAACAAAACCAAGCATTACAACTAATGTAAGCAACAGTTACGGAAAACTGTAACCAAATGTTATTTTTTACTCAGATCACACAACCGAGGAAAACAATATAAAAACAGTTTTCTCTACTTGGGCTACACAGCCGAGGAGGAAAGATAGAATGAAATCGTATGTACCGACTCCATCACAAGGGGACAAAGGTAGCAACTATAGATTTTTGTCCATTACCCAATCCCTAAGCATCATAGGACCGGATAGGTAACAACAAGTTCTATATGGAGCACCACAACGTAACTGGTGACTTTACGGTCTAAAATCGAGGGACAAAAGCACCCACACACCTTCTTTACGGGAACTATCCCGAAGGATAAAAGTACCTACTCTACGCACGTGTTTAGACTTCCACCAAGAGCAACTCGTGCCAAATACCCGCTATCCCTGTACATCTAAAGGATCATTTCACAAAATCTAAATGTTTTCACATTTGTACAAAGATCCATCCATCAACATGTAGATCAAACAAACATATAGATCTATCCATTAACATGGAGATCAAACCAAAAACATTTTCAAAGATGAGACTCAACCCCAAAAGTTAGCTCCAAACCTCCAAAACATGTTTGTCAAAGTTTTCTCAAAACTCCATTTTCAAACCTTCCTTTTGAAAACTACGAATATTCATTTGGAAAACATAGGACCTCACAATTTCATTGGATAAACATCACATGAGAAAAACCAAATCCAAAAACATCAAAAATCTCAAAATTGCCCAGACCGATCGATCGATCTTAAACCAGTTTCAGTTTCTCGGAACAACTGTAGGTTTTTCAACATTAAAAACTTGTTCAAACCCGAAAATCAAGCCTCTGAACGCCTTTTTTTGATACCCATGGGTATACACCAACCCAAAACAACCACATAGCTATGATATAAACTATCAAAACCCGAAAGGGAATCTCAAAATCCAATTTCATCTAACTGAAAAGACGAAATGGGTTTTAAACCAAAAATCCAATTTCTTGAACATAAACACCTTTTTCATGCGTTTTTTAACGGTGAAATAACATATAATTACATAAAGCACCCTTAAACGTCTATACAGTATAAAATCCTACCTCGGTGAGTTAAAAACTCAATGCCTCGATCCACGTGCAAAATTGAGCTTCATCGAAATAGAATTTTGTCTAGATGGATGTGTAGAGCACGATGCCTATAATCAGGATCGGCTGTTGGTTCGTCAAAAATCAAGCCCCATGCTCCCGAGAAGTAAGAGAGAAGGTAGAGAAAAAAAGAAGAGAAAACTTAATTGCTAAGTTTTGAAAATATTTAACTACTGATATTTATAGGTCTCTAAAATATCTTTTTTTTAAATTTTAAAATTCGCACCGTAACTCTCCGCAGCTCCCGAGACCAACCCCGCATGCTTATTAACCCAAAACATACATGAAAACACATATAATTATATTAAATCGAAAATGCCAAAACGTGTTGAAAAACAACGAATATGCATGTATAATAAAAGAAACGGTACAGGGTCTCACATGTCTGTTGAGCCTTTAGCACACGTGCAACCAATGCAGGTTTTGAAGCTGCTGAAAATAAGGTCGCACCTCTCCTTGTCTCCCTGAAAAATATATCAAACTCACCAACATCTCCAAGCATACCCCACTCTCGCATAGCCATGAAAGCTCATATACCAAGAGATTTCCTACTAAGAGCGTCAGCCACAACATTGGCATTTCCCGGGTGGTACTGCAAGTTAAAGGCATTGTCTTTCAAGAACTCTATCCATCGTCGTTGGCGTAAATTCAAGTCTTTCTATAAAAATAAGTATTTTAAGCTCCTGTGATGAGAGAAAATCTCGAAGTGCTCACCATAAAGATAGTACCGCCATGTCTTCAAAGCAAAGACCACGGCTGCCAACTCCAGATCGTGTGTCGAATAGATTTTCTCATGAGTCTTCAACTGTCGAGAACTGTAAGGCACCACCTTACCTTCTTGTATAAGAATACAACCCAGACCATCATGTGGCGTATCGCAGTACACTGTGTAACCTAAACCTCGGTCAAGAATAACGGACACTGGTGCATTGGTCAATCTCATCTTCAACTCCTGGAATGCTGACTCACAGGACTCGCTCCACACAAGCATGACTCTCTTCAGTGTAAGATGCGTCATCGGTGCTGTAAGTCTGAAAACATCCTTCACGAACCACCGATAGTAGCCTGCCAAACCTTAAAAACTACGGATCTCAAAGACAATCTTCGGTCACTCCCAATCCATCACGGCATCAGTTTTCAAAGTATCCACTGATACCCCATCTTTCGAGAGCACATGTCTAAGGAATCTCAGCTCTGACATTCAAAATTTGCATTTCTCGAACTTCACATACAAGCGATACTCTCTCAGAAACTGTAGGATAATATGTAGATGCTCTTCATGCATCTCCCTCGTGGGTGAATAGATAAGGATATCATCTACGAGCACAATTACAAAGCTGTCCAAATATGGATGGAAGATATGGTTCATCAAACCTATAATTGTCACAGGAGCGTTCGTCAAACTGAACGACATAACCAGAAACTCAAAGTGACCATAATAAGTCTGAAAGGCGGTCTTCATTTTGTCCTCGTCCCTAATCCTCAGCTGATGGTACCCTGACCTCAAATCAATCTTCGAGAAGCAACTCGACCTCTTCAATTGATCAAAAAAATCATCAATCCTCGGCATAGGATACTTGTTCTTCACCGTTACCTGATTCAACTTTTGGTTGTTAATACATAACCGCAAGGATGCATCCTCCTTCTTAGCAAAAGGAGCTAAAGCTCCCCATGGCGACGTACTCGAACGTATAAACCCCTTATTAAGTAACTCCTGAAGCTATACCTAGAGTTCTCACAACTTAGTCGGTGTAAAATGATAAGATAGCATAGAAATAGGAGTAGCTCCCTGAACCAGATCAATAGAAAACTCCAACTCACGACTCGGTGGCAACTTGAACAGATCGTCAGAAAAGACATCTGGGTAATCATAAACCACTAGAGGAAACTCCCTTAAAACCCCAACTGCCTCATCCAACATGAGAGCAGAACAGAGGAAACCCAAGTTTTCCTGGTTTCGAGCAACACCGGGCATAGACACCAAACCCACTTCCCTATCGCCGACGAAACAAAAGCAATCACCCGCTGGCGTTCAAATCGATACCCTCCGTCGATCGCAATCGATAAAGGCACGATAGGTGGTCTGCCAGTCTATCCCAAGGATGACATCAAACGTGGTCATATCTAGAATGATAAAGTCAAACTCTAAACAACGATCGACGACCCCCAACTTGTAGGATCTACAAACTCTACTCAACACCACATTCCCACTAACCGGGGTCTCTACGCTCAACGCACTACCCAACGAGTCTGTCTCCAACCCCAATGCAGATGCAAAAGCAAAGGAAATAAATGAATATGATGCTCCCATGTCGATAAGAACACTCATGATCTATATACTAAGAGAGTACCTCTGATCATAGATGGATTAGCTGTAGCATCGGGCACAACCGGTGCTTTGGAAGCACTAGAATCAATAAGAACATATGCTCTGTCCTATGGTGCTCTGGCTTACCCACTATAACCCTAGGCCATCGACTGCCTCACAGACTGTGCTGAGGCACCTCCTTCTGCAAACCCAGATGTCTGAGCCCTAGGTTGTTGAGAAGTCAGTCACCTCTATGCAGATGGAGCAACTGACGCTCTTGTCGCACTCTGAACACTCCCTCCTCGGGCATAGTATCTACAAATGTGCCCAGACTGACCACACCCAAAACATATTGGTGGGTCTTTCCCTGTGACTGGATAAGCGCTGAACTCTAAACTTAGCCCTTCTACGAGCAATTAGGTGAACGATGCCCTAGTTGGCCGCATCGATAACAAAGAAGCTCGCTCTGTTCTGGCCTTCTTGTCGAGGCCACTAAAAGTGCAGGCGTGGAAAACTGTGACTGATACGAGCACACAGAATGAGAATTCGAACTAGTCGACCTTCGGCGCTTATTCCTGCGCCCCTGAAGTTGTGTACCTCCCTTACTCTGCTGGCTCATACTCTCTCTGGCTCTGCGGCTCTCTGCCATCGAGTTCTCTACTAGGATAGCACCTTCCACCAACTCAATGTAAACTCACAAACCCAACGCGGCAATTCTATCCTTAATTGAAGGTCGAAGACCTTTTGGTGCGCAACTCCTCTATTGACACCATCTCAGATGCAAACCACAATAGATTCGCGAATAGAGCCTCATACTGAACCATGGTAGGGTTCCCCTGAACAAGAGAGAGAAACTCCTCTCTATATGTATCTCTTGAAGTACTCAAAAAATACTTCTCCAGAAAGGCCCTAGTAAAAGCGGCCCACGTTCCATCCATCGTGGTTTTGGCAAACTTTCACCATTCCCTCTCATCCTCACGAAGTTGGAATGCCGCCAACTTAACATGCAATACATCCTCCTCAATCTTTAGAGTATCCAAGACCGTTGTGGTTACTTCCAACCACTAAGTAGCAACTTTGGGGTCCGACTCCCTAGAAAAGGTTAGAGGATCTAACCACCGGAATTCCCTCATTGCCATAGAGGACCTTGGCTCAGGAGCCCTCATTCCAACCCTCGTTTCCTCAGCCATCGCTCTCATTGTAGCAAGCATCTCCTGTACCTTGTTAGCACCACCCACATGTTCTTGCAGAGCGTAAACATCCCCTTCTTTCGGAACCTGGACATATGCATGACCTCGGCTATGGCCTCGGCCACGACCCTGTCACTGTCTTCCCCACGTGGACATAATTCTATACGAAGGCTATATAACCATATAAGCTTTCATGCATCATGTTATTACAACCGTAAAAGAAAAACATAACACACATAATCATGCTAACACATAACCATTTAAGATTATGTAAACACAACTCACATACCGAGGAAAACCAACAACAAAGACGCGTTAATTTAGATAACCTACTTAGATTCCGTGCTAGAAAACATGCCAGCCAAATGCCATTCTAACTTGGCTTTAAAATTTGTTAATCTAAATGCCATGAGGCACGACTAATCAATCCAAAGGTCCAACCTCCATACTCAAGTATACACAAACTATTATGCTCAACAAGCTATCAGTATGTCATAAAAACACTTAAACACATGCAAGCAAGCATACACAGTCATCCTCACAGGTGATGCACCCTTTTCTCATGACACTTAGGTATTCGAACCCAGAGCTCTGATAGCAAGTTATCACGCCCTAAAATTCAGAGTCACGTGAAATGCCCACCGAACCACTATTTATAAAAAGATGAGTTTTACAGACAAAACCATCAACCAAAATATCACGGCTTTTAGAATTAAAAGGAGTACCTGAGGTTCATCTCTCAATACAACATACATACAATTCCATACATGCATAATATATCGCCCCAAGGGTTACAAAACATGCCTTCAAAAACTGACAACACCTGCAGGAAAATATGATCATAACAAAAAGGAAAACTAAAAAAGTCTTTCGCCACCATGGGCACCTCTAAATCAACTCTTCGTGATCATCAATACCTAAAAAATGTTTTGACAAATCCCACTCGTGAGCCGAAGCCCAATAGAAATAGACTATGATGCAGTAAAACAGGATATGCAATCCCATAGTATAAAATCAACTCAATCACATGATCCTCAAAATTGTTTTACTTCATAAAACTCTAAGTTTTTCATCATCAAAACCAAGCATTTGAACAATGCTAATAATGTTTTACCGTTAAAGAAAAACAGTAACCAAAATGTTATTTTTCACTCGGATCACACAACCGAGGAAAAGAGAAATGAATCCTATGTACTGACTCCGTCACAAAGGACAGACGTAACATCTATAGACTCATGTCCATTACCTATTCTTGAATCATTTAAGACCTGTTAGGTAATGACAAGTTCTATATGAAATTACCACAACGTAACCGCTTAATTTATGGGCCCGAAACTCGATGGTACAAAGTACCTACTCTGCACACGTTTCTGAACTTCCACCGATGGCAACTCGTGCCAAATACCCAAATCCTAGCACATCTATAGAATCATTTAAAAATGAGTTCGTAGCTCGACTATGAAAATATTTCAAACAATTATACATTAAACATGTATAAAAGACCCAATGGCCAACCGCCACATTATCCACAAACAAACTCCCAAGGAACAAGAAATTTGATAAAAAAAAGTTCCAATAAGGATGACAAATAAGATTTTCAAAGACATTTAACCAAAACAGATGAAAAACGGTTAAGAAAATTTGTTATGCCCTCACTTTTTTGGACATAACTTTTACTACAAAAATAATTTTATTGTGAGAGTGGTGTCATGAGAAAGAAGACTTTCGGGACTTCAATTTGAGGACAACAATGACCCCATTCCGAGTCCAAATGAGGGAGATACATCGATTTTAAAAAAAAAAATTCAACCAACAAAAATAGACCGCGGGCGAGACCGCTCGAGTGGTTTGTCCAGCGGTCAGGCAACCCGAAAAAATTCCAAGACCGCTCTCTAGACCGCTTGAGTGGTCCCTCAAGCAGTCATGTGTCGAAAACTGATCTTTTTACCAAAATTGAAGCCAACAACCATCTGAACCCGAATCAAACCCACTAACTCACATATTTTTGAAACCCACAGACATACACAAGCCCACAACCTCAAAGGAAACCCAAAAAAAAAAAAAACTTTAAACAACATACACCCTTTTGTCCAACCAAACCCATTTCATCCAATCGAAAACGATTTTGAACCAAAACCTGACTTTTCAAAACGTAAATCAAATTTTCACGCATTTTTAAATGATAAAAATACATACGATTACACGTAGCACCCCTTTAAGATATGAGAGTTTTGGATTCTACCTCGTTGAGTCAAAAACTTGAAGCTCGAAACGCTGCCCAAAAATGAACTTTGTTGAAACGAGAATCCGTCCAAATAAAGGCGTAACCCTCGGTGAGGATACTAAGGATCTACTGTTGAATTGTTGAAAATTGAGCCATGGGCCCCTGAGAAGTTAGAGAGAAGGCAGAGTTTCTGTTGGAAAGAAAAAAGAAAACTTAGCTAGGATGTTATGAAAATATCTTTTCCAAAATATCTAAAGATAAATATTTATAGGTCACGAAAATATCTACTTCTTTTTTAAATCGCACCACAATGCTCAACTGCCCCGATATCCAACCCAACATGCATTTCTAAGCTCGAACAAGCGTACAATATATATTCTTGTTGTTCTACGACACATAAGCATAAATGAACACGTCGAATATGTATAACGAAAAAGAAACGAAATCGGGTCTCACTAGTAAGTTGAGATTGCTAGGGGGTAAGAGAGAGTGCCCGATCCAAGGACTACTGTTGCAATGTGAGAGTTTTAGCGTCTTAACCCTCCTATCTTCGCTGGGGATCCTGATCCCAAAGTAGCTACATAGTGGTTACAACTTGTGACCTCGATTCTGGATACACTGCATATGGCTAAGGAAGATTTGATGATTTCTTTAGCTGCCTTCCAGCAAAGTGGTGATACCCATGAGTGGTGGAAATGTGCCAGATATACTGTCGAGGGCACGTAGACTGCTTGTACGAGGGTTTTTCGGGAGAAATACTTTTTCGCTTCCTCAAGGGACCTATATAGCTATGATTTCACTTAGGGGGTGATGAGTATCATGCAGTATGAAGCCAGATGTACTAGTTTGTCCCGTTTTGCGCAAGAATTAGTGGCTACAGACAAGCTACATTCGAGGAGGTTTGAAAGAGATTTGAGGCCTGCGATCAGGGAACGAGTAGAAGGGTTGAGGCTGCGTGTTTTTATAGAATTGGTAGAGTCAATAGCTGTGATAAAAAATACTTTGAGTGAAACTCGTGGTTCCAAGGAGGTCGAGGCACCACAGAGTGGAGTAGAGGCACAGTCAGGTGGGCGCTCCAACAAGAGGCGGGGGTCATTTGGCCCTAGTTTTCATCCATCTAGATCATGATAGCAGTTTTTAGCACCAGCACCATCCGTGGCTTCGTCTAGGAGGCCAGAATAGAGGGAGCTCATCTGCTTCTAGTGTAGGAAACCAGGGCATCATGTGATCGATTACCCACAGTCGAGGCAGTCATAGGGTCCAGTATCAGTTCAGATGCCAGGGAGGGTGCTACCAGTTTGTTATGGGTGTGGCAAGCTAGGGCATATCCATAAGAACTGTCCTAAGAGAGGCAGCATGCCGAGCCCAGTAAGTGCACCAGTTGTTCCATTTGCGTAGGATCAACTAAATTATAGACAGCAGCACCCAGTAGTTCAGACTTCCCCAGTTATAGACAGGGGTACCTCAATCCAATCAGCACAGTAGTTGACAGTCCCAAGTTATGGTGGACTGACTGAGGTGACACATAGACAAGTATATACCCTTACAGATTCAGTTCTTCCAAGGCACCCATCGTGTCTAATGATGCAGCTACTCCTCCAGTGATCAGAGGTACTTTCTTAGTGTGTAGATCGTGGGCTAGTGTTCTTATCAACATATAAGCATCGCATTCCGTTGTTTCATCTGCTTTGGGGTTGGTAATGGACTCCTTGGGTAGTACGCTGTGTGTTGAGACCCCGATTAGTGAGTATATAGTGTTGGGACGAGTTTGTAACTCCTGTGTCTTTGAGGTAGTTATCCGTTGTTTAGAGTTTAATTTCATCATGACCACATTTGACCTTATCCTAGGGATGATTTGACGGACCATCTATCATGCCTGTGTCGATTGTGATCGACAGAGTTGTTTTTTTACCTCGTTGCAAATTATGTGGACAAAATTCCTTTAATGCGGGGTAGAGTTGTGCGACCCGATTCCGTTTTAATTTTGTGATATTTATTTAAAGTGCTGTTTATTATTTTATTCTCTTACAATAGCATGTTTATATGTATTTTATATATGTTTGAGCTTAGACAAGCATGTTGGTTTGGATCCCGAGACCGTTGGGAGTTGTGGTGCAAAGTTGGAAAACTTTGGGTAGACCCTATAAATATCAGCTCTTGGCTATATATTTTGAGACCTTTGACTTGCTAGCTAAGTTTCTTTTCTTTACAAACAAAACCTCCACCTTCTCTTTAGTTTTTTGGTGAGGCCGGGCTTAGTTTTTTGTGCTTGGGTAGCGGATTCTTGTTATCTCTGTCGGGGGGTTCGTGTTTATCGGACGAAATTTTGTTTCGACGACTTTCGTTTTTGCTTCGGTGTTTGAACCTCGAGTTTTTAACTCAACTAGGTAGGATCCTAAACTCTCATGTCTTCAAGGGGTGCTGCGTAGAATTTTATGCATTTTTACCGTTAAAAAATGCATGTATAATTGATTTACGTGTTTAAACCATGTTTAGTTAGACGAAAAAGGCTTTTAAAGTGTTCTTACTGTTTATTTTTGAAGTTATTGGACCTGTGTGTGTCTGTGGTTTTCTAAAAAACGAGTTGATTTGGTTTGATTTGGGGTTGTGATTCATTTTTTGTCGGCCATGATTTTTTTTTTCAGACATTCAGTCGACTGAAGTGGGTGATTCAGTTGATTGAATTGCCCGTGAAAAGGTTTAGTCGACTAAAGTGGGTAACTCAGTCGATTGACCGGGGTCTTTGGGAAATTCTTGGATTCTAGCAGCCTTTTTCAGTTGACTGAATAGTATTCTTCAATCGACTGACTTTCTATTGGGGGTACTCTTTTTAACAGGTTGTGATGTGGCCTTAGAAGTCCTTTTTATTTGGTTATCATTCTGTAGGGATGACGTTGTTTCCTAAAATGTGTTATTTGCTGGTGGTTGTGCGCTTGTAAACTCTGATTGACGATGCATAATGAGGGGCTGCAGTCTTACGGTAGAAGCCCGTGAAGATTCATACATAATGAGGAGCTTTAGTATTGCGATGAAAGCCCGTGAAGATGCATATTAAGGGGCTGCGGTCCTGCGGTAAAAACCCGTGAATATCCATAATGAGCGGTAGATTGTGGTCCTACAGTGAAACCTGTGAAGATGCATGTGTTGCATGTGTTTTTTTTTTTTACAAAATCGTTCCTTTTTCGTGGGCTTGTGTGAGTCAGGACATGCATATTATTCTGCTAGAATGCTTTACTTTTATTTCATGTTTAGTTTGTTTTCTACAAGGGGCCTTGGCTCACGGTGTGGGATTTAAAAACTTTTTTCAGGTGCTTTTGATTAGCAGGTTGATCTAAAGGATTCGAATGGGACGGAAGATCTTTTTATCTTCCTTTTGTTTCTTTTTGGATCATGTATTATTTTTTTATGTTCTTGATGTTGGAACCAAGTGTTGTAAGTCTTGTTGCAGATATATCTAATGCATGTATGTCTTTTTATCTTGAGAGTGAGACCTTGGGTTGGGTGTTGTTTTTTATTTTCGTGTGGTTTTTTCCTTTGTATACAATGTTTAAGTTCTGAAAAGGTTCTAGCTTTCCTTTTGATTTTGCGATGTTAACCTGTTTCTACGGTCAATTTTGATGGATTGTGGTATCCAAAAATGGTTGTGTCTTAAGCTTTTCTCGTGACCCGCGTTTAGGGCGTTACAGGCTTGCGACCAGATTTTAGATTCTTATAGAATATAAGTATTTGTTCACACTTTTGATGGAAATGGACATACCATCAGTACGACTATAACACAAAATTTTAGTAGGCCCATCTTGGTTATGGGAAATAGATAATAGCGGTGTCTATTATTCTGACTCTCTGTACTAGTACACTATGTGTGTATTGAACAGGACACAGTTGGATAATTAATTTTATACTGATTATATAAATTAATTCACATTTCAAGGTTATTATGAGAGTACCTATGCTCTTAATCCTAAAATAAGTATTATTAACGTATATTTAATATTTGTTATTTTGATTCATTAGATGGTGCAATCTTACATGGGTCTATATTTCTGGTAAGTTGGATTGCAGTATTAATTATATGGTGAATATTAATTATTGACGGAATCCACGTCTCAATAGATCGGGATTGACGATACCCTTTTAAGAAAGCTTATAAGTTTTGATCGGACCAAACTCCATAGGTGGATTTGATTATTTGGCAGTTAAATAAGTTAAATGGAAGGGTTTAAAAAATTTTAAAGATGCCGATTAAATTAAATTATCAGTAATTAAATTTAATTGGCGGGTATCGAAAATCTTAACGTGGGGAGATGAGTTAAGCATTTAATAACAAGAGCTCAATACAAGATGGTCTTGAGATTATGATTTAGAATGCAATTACAGTTCTTTAGTGGTGTGAAATGTAATTAGTATTTTATAAAAATGATAGAAATTGCTTCAAGATTTTCATAATTACAGATACTGCTGAGAGATTTGCTTAATTGCGAAAACTACTGGATACGTATTTGGGTTACACTAGAAGTCTTTGTCATAATTACTCCACAGGTCTCTACTGTAACCCTAATAGACGACCTTCCCATCGATGCATGCTATTCACAATGTACTAAGCTATTGGCGATTTTTTTTAAATAGTAAAGAGAACCAATTTTTAAAAAATAAAATTCAAAATTTTTCTTATCTTAATTAATAGTTTTTAATTATATAATTCTCATGATAAAATGGTCTTTAATTCACTCGTAACTATACTAAAAAAAATAAACTCACAGATATTAATTATGTTGATTGAAAAAGGAATCCAGATATCATTTTAACTGCCGAGACTATAAGTTTGTATTGTCTGAGATTTGTCCACCAGTACCTAATGAGGGAACAACTGAATAGGAAATCAAAGTTTAATAGAAGTGGTAAAAGGCTGACTAGATGGCTCGTTGTTACACCTTGACTTCTATATTAAATGTATGCAGTATCAATATCAGTCTATGCCTAGTGCCTATGACATGATTTTCAATCTCAAAGAGATGTTTGAGGATCAAAATCGTGCCATTAGACAAGTAACTATGAAATTACTAATGAACACAAACCTGACTGAAGGCACCCTAGTTAGGTATCATATTCTGAAGATGATTAGTACTCTGAATCATGAACAGGGGATCCTTGAAGCTGAGATTAATGGAAAAATCCATGTCGACATCATACTCTAGTCGCTGCCTGATTCCTTTAAGTAGTTCTACATTAATTACACAATGAACAAACTCAATTTTTCGCTAACAGAACTACTTAAAGAACTTCAAGCAGTAGAATGTGTTCTTAGGAAGTCATGTAATATGTTTGTTGCGGAAAAGGTTCTTCCTCTAAGACGAAAGGTAAAAAGAAGAAAAAAGGTTCAGAAATAGGAAGGCATATGTACAAAGACAACTAATGGGCCAAAAGTTGGTGTGAAAAAATCGGTAGACACGTGTTTTCACTGCAACCAGACAGGGCAGTGAAAGAAGCAATATCTAGTTCATCTTGGCACGCAGAACAATAAAGGTAATTTCTATTCACTAGTTGTTGAAATATGTTTAGCGATATTATCTACCGATACTTGGTGTGTAGATACGGAAGCTACTAATCATATCTGTAATTCTTTGTAGCGGTTCCAAAGAAACTAGACAGCTCAGTGATTGGGGAGATATACCTACACATGGATAATAATACTAGGGGTGGCAACAGTTGTCGTGGGAGATGTCACTCTCAATTTTAGTCAAGATAAGATTTTAATTTTGAAAGATTGTCTTTATGTACCTTTCATTCGAAAGAATTTTATTTCTGTTTCTATATTTGTTAAAGATGAATATTTAATTTATTTTAATAACTCTGTCGTTATTAAGGATAATAAACGGTTTATCTGTTCTGGTATATTGGTTGATAATCTTTATGTTATTACTCATATCTCTCCTACACTGCAACTGAATAAGCTGAATAATATATCTAATTTTCCATTTAAGAGAAAAGAACCTTCTTTAATGAACCAAACGTATATTTGGCACTTACGCCTATGTCATATTAATCAGAAAATGATAAATAGACTGGTTGACGATAGACCTTTAAGTTCATTAGAAGCGGAGGCACTTCTAGTTTGTAAATCCTATTTGGAGGGTAAAATAACCAAGAGGCCATTTTCGACTAAAGGCTATTGGGCTAAAAAAATGTTAGAATTGATTCACTCTAACTTATGTAGACCTATAGCCATCCGGCCTAGAGTAGGTTCTGAGTATTTTGTCATTTTTATTGACCATTACACAAGGTATGGATACATTTATTTGATGTACCTAAGTCTGAATGTTTTGAGATATTCAAAGTATTTAAGGTGGAAGTAGAGAAGCGTCTAGAAAAATGTATCAAAACACTACAGTCTGACCGGGGTAACGAATACCTCTTTGGAGAGTTTAAGAATTATTTGTCAACAGAAATGATTACAACCCAGTTGACTGCACCGAACACTCCACAGTAGAATAATGTAGCAGAAAAAAAGAATAGGACTCTTATGGAAATGGTGATATCTATGATGAGTTATTTAGATTTATCCGATTCATTTTAAAAATTTGTATTAAAAATAACAGCTTATATTCTGGACTTGGTATTTTCTAAGTCAGTACCATCAACTCCCACAGAATTGTGGACCATGCATAAGCCTAGTCGTAGACATATTCAGATTTCGGGGTGTCCAGCACACATGTTGAAAGGGAACGCAGATAAGTTGAAACCAAGAACGGAAGTCTTTTTCTTTGTTGGATATTCTAAGGGAACGAATGGGGATTTATTTTATAATTTTAAGGACTAAAAAGTCAGTGTTAGTACCAATGCCTAATTCTTGGAAGAGGATTATGTAATGGACCATAAGCCCAAAAGTTGGAATGTTTTAGAAGAGCTGAGAGAAAATACCACTAGTATGAGAGAAGGGCCATGAGATAGTGTCATCGATATCGCATTGCCTCGTCGTAGTGGGAGAATTATCGAGACACATGTCGATCTTGAACCAAATTTTGGTGTTACCACCAACATGCCAGTTTTACAACTAGGGCAGCATCTGGATGATGATACACAGGGTACAAAATTAGTACAGTGTGTCAGTGTTAGTACACAGACGCAGGTAATGCCTCATTGCAGTGGGAGGGTTGTTCGTCAACTCCATTGGTATATGTTCTTGTGAGAGTCTTTTGCCGGGATTCCAATAGAACTAGATACCAAATCATGTAACTACAACAAAGCACTCCAAGATGAAGATATAGAGTTATGGCAAAGGTCTATGAATTTAAAAATGAAATTTATGTATTCTAATCAAATCTAGAAAATTGTGGAATCACTCGAGCGGATAAAATTCATTGGATGTAAGTGCATCGACAAGAAGAAGAGAGGAATTGATGGAAAGGTGAAAATTTTCAAAGTTAGGCTTGTTGCAAAAGGGTTTACTAGACAATTTTTCTTAATAGAAATCTTGACGAGTGCATCTATATGATGCAATTATACGGTTTCATAGCAATGAGCCATGAGCAGATGTTATGTAAATCAAAGTCTCGAGGGCAGACTCAGTTCAACACTTGCTTTCTCAATGCAGATACTCCAACTTTCAATCCCGATGAAACTAAGAATTCCACTCAATTGACAGTAATGAGGCGGGGAACTCAACCCTTTTCTTTATCATTGAATTCAGACTCAGACTTGAGCTTTGGGATTCTTCTGCTTTCGTGCCGTGAAAGCTAAGTTTCTGAGATCCGATTCCTACTCACGTGTGCAATCAATAGATTAGAGCGCTTTGGGAAGCTAGGTAGCTCGGTTGTTAGATAGCATCCGATGAGCAGACCATCTTCTCATACTCTTTTTTTTTTTTTCAAAGGCGCTCCTTTTCTTTCCCCGGACCGATGACTCGCTTGTTCAGTACTGCTAACTATTTATTATAGGAGGATGTTGTCCCCTCGGGACTACCAGTAGCTTCGGTTGTTGAATCTCGTGCATGTTAGGTTGTGGTTGTATTGGCTACAAGCGAAACGTAGGTGCTTTAGGTGTGTGTTGACCATGCACTCTCGCGTTGTCTAATGTCGTATGTATGATAGAGGTTGTGTGGTGATTTACTTCAATGCTAATGATTATTCACATGGTTCAACGAATGAATGAAGCTATGATCGTACTTGGAAAGAGATGATGGTCTTCCTCTGATGTCTCCAAGCCGGCCATACATAATAGAATAGATAGGCAAAGCAGCCAATAGCAGTCTGTTCTCACCTATCGATAGATAGCAGGTTGCTTCCAAGCTTAAACCATTTGAAACTGAATTGCTACTTTTTTCTTGTTATTGATAGAGAGTGGTATTCTCCGCCCCTGTCAAATAAAGTAGAGGGAGAGAACTGGAAGAGAGCAAAAGATTTACAAGTCTAATGGGAGAAGAATGGCTGACACATTGACTGCCTTCGATACTATAAAATATAACCCAAGGGGTCTAACCCCCGGGGCGGACCCCAATTGAAAGGCGCCAGACGGACTAACGATAAGCAAGATAAAGAAAGCAGCTGGCCCTATGTGTAATGTGTAAAACCTTGCTGCGGGAGAGTCTTTCTCCAATGAGAATCCAAAAAGTTTTTGGGCAAGACAAGAAAGGGTCTCACCCTTTAACAGCAAGGGATAAGAGCTGATTGCTGGCGATGACTTGGTGAAGGGAATCTATGAAAGAAGGTTCTCGCACCGGGTTCCGACCGAATAGAGCGCGGAGCCAACGAGTTCAGCTGAACAACCGCAGGGGCTTCTAGCAGTGATAGCTGAACTAACCAGATGGGTCGCCCAAAACCTAGAGCTTACATTTAAATTGAAAATCAACGTTGGATCCCGGCTATCCGAAAAATGCAGACTGAAGCGGAGGATTCAAAAATGCAACACAACACGGGGCGAACCAAGCGCTTGCGCTAAGGAAGAAGCGAATCAATCAGAATGGAGACATGGAGGAGAAGCGAAAGAGAGATTTTCGAGCCTGCAAGCAGCAAGCAACAATGGCTGAAAAGCCGTTGCGCGCTAACTTGTAGTTTAGGGGTATAGTAGGGGTGCCACTTTCTCAAACTTTTCTCGGTAAGTTTTTTTTAACCCTAGTTTTGAAGTTTTTCCCAACCTTTACCTTACTAAACTAATAAAAAGGGGCTTACATTTTTCAGCTGCATTGCACTGCCGCATAAACAATGGATCCGCTCGGCTAGATGAGCAACCTTCTCTAGAAAAAAAGAGTGAAAAGCCATGTCACTTGGAACGGAACTGGTTGCTTACTTACTTTTAGTAAGACCACTTTGGTAAGCAAAATTCGATTCTTAGGCATGGTTGCTTACAAGACAAGAGCTAGCTTCTAGATGTTCTTCGCCTGAACATCTAGAAGAAGCAACCTTCTATCTGGCCTCTGTACCAGTAGTGGAGTCGCTTGGAATCGGCAACGACCTTCTTGTACACGTCCTCGAGGGCAGCATTCATGGCAATCATCACTAGTTTCTCCCGAGGGCATGGTATGGCTTTGTTCTTGGTGTTGTTTAATAGATGTCGAGTGTCGCTTTTCCCCATCCGAGAATCTCCATCTGCTTTAAATGGGCGAGCGTCAATCCTTATGTCAGGGTGGTTGTTCAAAAGACCTTCTCTTTACCGTTTGCATCTTCATCTTTTCGGAAGCCCATACCCATTCTTCTGGATCTTCATTAGTCCTATTTCAGGTGTAAAGCTTCTTCAATAAAGACCTCTTTCTCTCTTTCTTTCTTCCCCCCCCCCCCCATTTCTCATTTTATTGATTGAAAGAGAATAAGAGCTATCCATTGAGTAAAGGGAGGGTTTGCTACAGTGATTCAGGCTGTTAGTGGCCCCTTCGAGTGTTGCGGGTCCTTGCCGCTGCATGAGTGGTAGCTGACGCTCAAAACTCCTCCGACACAAGTCCTAGTCGTTGCGCTGTGGTCCGTTTCCCGGCTTCGCTTGCGCAATTTGCACTTCTGATTGGTTCCATCCACCCCCGACCCTAATGAATCGAGTATGATGGGGTCAGTCAAGCGGTTCGGGTTTTCGGTCGGTTCCCATTCGCCTGCCCCCTCATAATCCATTAGTGGGTGGGGTGGTAAACTTATAAGGCGCCCGCCTCCTGTTCAGATGTGTCCTCGACAACCTGGCAGTTGTTCGGTCTCCGCTTTTGGGGGTGGAAGTGCTTGGTCATGTAAGTTTTAGAGATCCATTTATGAACTTAGGTAAACATTCTAATAGTTCAACCCCTTACATGGCAACGATATTGCATGCTTTGGGCAAAGCCCTCACGGTTTTGTTCTTCCTAGGGGTCACCCATCCTTGCATTGCTCCCGCTTAAGCACGCTTAACTGCGGAGTTCTGCTAAAGTTTTTACCACTTGGAAAAAGGCCTCGTTGAATATAAGGGTCCAAAGTTTTTCTTTTATAACCTAGGAACTCTCTCTCCCTTTCCGATGTGGGATACCAGAATATCACAAGCATTTAGGTATTGTAACACTCGATTTGATCAGGCTATTAAATTTTATGATTTTGATGAAAGTCCTGATGAGCTCTATGTGTACAAGTAGCATGATAGAAACGTAGTGGTGTTTCTAGTACTTTTTGTGAACGACATCTTACTCATCGAAAATGATGCAGGGGTGTTATCTTAGGTAAAAGTATGGTTATTCGGTCAGTTTGATATGAAAGACTTGGAAGAAGGCAGTTACATCCTCGGGGTCAAGTTTTTGCAAGATCAAAAAAGAGAATGTTGGGCTTGTCACAAGCTACTTATATCGATACAATCCTTAATCATTTTAGCGTGCAGGATTTCAAGAAAGGGTTTCTCTCTTTTAGGCATAGAATCACTTTATCCAAAAATTAGTGTCCTAAGACACCTGATAAGATAGAGAAGCTATAGGCAGTTCCTTATGCTTCGACAATAAAAAATCTCAAGTATGTTATGCTTTGCACTAAACCCGACATTTGTTTTTCCGTTAGCATGGTTAGCAGATATTAGTCTAATATAGAGAATGAGTATTGGACATCTATAAAACATATAATCAAATACCTAAAAAGTACTATGGATTATATGTTAGTTTATCAGGCAGATAGTCTAGTACCTCTAGGGTACACGGATTCAGATTTTTAATTAGATAAATATTCTCGAAAATATACCTCGGGATATATGTTTACCTTGGAGGTGAAGACATAAGTTGAAGGAGTATCAAGTACTTCCGTATTGTTGATTTTATCGTGGAGGTCGAGTACGTGACAGCTTTTGAAGCAGCTAAAAATGCAATTTGGCTCAAGAACATCCTATTGGAGCTGTATGTGATTCCTTAGTACAGTCGATTATTACACTTTATTATGACAATAGTGGAGCGATTGGTAACTCGAAGGAACCAAGTGCCCACATGAAAGGAAAGCACGTTAAGTGTAAATATCACCTGATACGAGAGATTATACAGATGGATGATGTTGCTATGATCAAGATTATATGAGCAGAAAATCATATAAATATTTTTACAAAAAGCTTATTGGCTAAAACTTTTGACAGTCACGTAGAGGGCATGGGAGTCAAATGTATGGTAACAAGATTTTGAGTATAAGTGGGAGATTGTTATGGTTGTATACTAAAAATCATGATTTTTTTAATTTAGTATTAAATTTTATTTATTAATAAAATTTATTTTTTTATTTTATGAGAATCTTAATGAACAAAGTATGCATTTTATTATTTATTTAATGCGTGCATAGATGTCTTTTATTCTACATAGTATTTAATCTGGTATATAGAGTTCGACTTACACACAGAAGACTAGATTATCGATTCTTGTAAAATATAAATTGTTTGTTCACAACTTTAAATGGAATTGGACAAACCATCGGTGCGGCTGCTGCATAATATTTTACTAGATCTTTCTTGATTACGGGGAACGGTAATTGTTTTGATAATTATTCAAATTCATTGTGCTAGTACACTTTATATATATTGAACAAGACCAAGTTTGGGTATTTAATTTTATACAGATTGTATAAATTAATTCACGCCTCATAACTATTATGAGTGCTTATGCTTTTTATCCTGAAATAATTATTATTCACGCATATTTAATATTTATTATTTTGATTTATGGAAGGTGTGATCTTTTATGGGTTTATAATTCCGGTGAGTTAGATAACGATATTAATTATATGGTAGATATTAATTATTGACGAAATTCACGTCCTGAAAAATCAAAATTGATGATATCCTCTTAAGAAAGTTTATAAATTTTGACCGAACAAAACCTTACAGGTGGATTTTATAATCTGGCAGTCAAATAAGTTAAGCGAAAGGTTTTAAAATTTTTTTGAAGAAGTCGATTAAATATAATTGTCAGTAATTTAATTTAATTGACGGGTATCTAAAGTCTTAACGTAGCAAAAATAAATAAGTATTCTATAATATAAGCTCGAATACTACCGTTTTGAGAATAAGGTTAAGAGTACAGTTAGAATTTTTTGGTAGAATAAAATGTAATTTATGTTTTATGACATTATTTTTTAGTTGAGGTAGAATTTCACAATTATAATAAGAGCTCACGTCTTATTTACTCCACAAGTCCCTGCTGTATAAAATTTGACACCAATTTAATTCAATTATTTGTTAGTTAACTGGGGCTGGGGTTTCCACATATTTGAAACTTAAGTCAAGTTAACTACGGGTTTTGGAGAATACAAAAAGCGTAACCCACACTACAATCAGGTTCTAGCATTTGGAAACATAATATAAGGCGTGTGTTGAAAATTTGGTGTTTAGTCAAAAATCGCAGCGAATTGTTGCAGCAATCAGAATCAATCCAACCAAATTTGGGAGTATTATCGAGTTTTATTTTAATTATTCGATATCAAATATTTTAATCTGGAGCCTATTTTGGCATTTGCCCGTTCAGATTATTTTTTATTAAAATCATAAACACAATTTTAGGATATTGGCAGTTTGCTCGAACAGGTTTGAGTTTACTTTTTGTCAAAATTTAGTTTTACAAAGGCTTTGTTTTCACTTTGGTACAAAAATATGCTTGGTTGGAAGTTATAGTTTCAAAATAGCTTGAAAAAAAATTATCACAGGACCAGACTAATTGTGCGGTACTCAGACCGCTCTAATGATCTTTGCAGTTTCTTGGTATCTTTGTACATGTGTGAGAAATTGCAAGCAACAACTGACTGATCGAGCGATTTGTCGGTGTGATCAATTTTTGATATTTTTAAATTTCGTTCTCGTTTTGAAACCAATGTACTACCGTTTTTTAAACCTTTTTGGGTTATTCCTATGTTCAAATTAAAATTCCAAAGATCTTCTTTTCAAATATTTTATTTTTAGATTAAGATTCTTTTAATTAAAAAAAAGGGTGTTTGGCTTGAAAAGATGACGATATCTCGGTTTTTCTTAAGACTATCCTCAATCCTTTTCTTCTGGTTTATCTTGTTAGGGTTTGAGCTATGACAAATTCGCTAAACTACAAGAGATTGAGAAGATATGGGAGCAATTATCTAATTTCTCTCTCTTTGTTTCCTTTGGAGGTGATGAATATCTAGAGAAAGCTACAGCAATGCATCTAACGTTTTTTTTAAAAAAAAATTTATTTATTAAAATAATTTGATGTGACATTTATATATAGTAAAATAATTTGATGTGATATTTATATAGATATTAAAATTTTAACCTTTACAATGAGACAATCTTAACTTTTTAATTTGATTTCTCTTCTCTCTTATAATATTCTATATAAAAAAGTAAAAAGATATTTATTGATATAACTTCTCTTTTTACTATTCTAATAAAAAATAATTTAGTTTTTATTTTTATTATATTATTCTAATTATTCATTTTTTATAAAGTAATAAACTAATAAAGTTATATTTTTAATTAGGTATCTTAAAATTGACTAATTAAATAATTATTAATATTATATTTATTTAATTTTTAAATTACTAAAATCAAATAATTAAGTGCGTTTAGGCACGGTTAATAACTACGTGAGATAATGTTGTTTATTGGCTTATTTGCTTATTTAACATTATAAATTTTTCTTCTTTAGTGAACTTTTTTTTATTATTTAGTTAAATTATTATTCTTTCTAGACTTCTCTCATTGAGATGAGCTAAAAAAATAATTTTTTGGATCAAAATATAAATTTTTTTTAGAAAAGACAAAAATAAGCAAAAATAAGCCAATAAGCCAAATCTTATGTTACTTATTTTCGTTTTTACTGGATTTTTTTCATCTTTTGATCAAGATTTTTTACTTTCTGAGTTCATCTTACTGAGACGATTTAAAAAAATAGAAAAATTTAGTCAAAAATTGAAAAAAATTCAAAAAAGACAAAAAATAAGCAAAATTGGGACATTTAGCCCAAATATGGCCTTAGTATAGAATTAATATAGGTATGTGCTTTCCAAATTAAGGATATGAAAACATTCATGCCAAAGACTAAGCTAGATAAAGAGGAAACAAAGCAAAGTTGGCTGGAGAGGCTGAAAAAGGACGTGCTCGACAATACAAATACATATATACAAATATATAAGGACAGAGAAATTTGAAGCGAGGAATAGAGTGAAGCTTTTGGAGATCCATCGTCTGAAGGTTCTGAGTGTTGTGATTTGAATATCAACCTCCGAACGCGAACAGAAATAAAAAATTATTACACACACCAATAAAAAATTATACAGGAGTTTACGTGGTTCGGCACAATCTGTTTACGTCCACGGGTGAGAAATAATCCACTATATTTATAGAATGTACAAACTCGATATCAAAAATACCCCAAAATCCGACACCCACAACCCAAGCCCTAAAATAAACCCTATTTTCCCACTTAAAGGTTACTCCCGTGTCCTCGGTATTTTTTCATCTCTCCTTATATCTCTACCCTCTTAATTTACTCTCTGCACGATAACTTGAGTTATAAGGTCTTATTTATAGGTAAACTCTAAAATTCTAAAACTCTAAAAACTTTAATTCCCATATAATTATAAAATCCTACACATATTAGGTTTCTTATGGATTCATGACTCAAGTCTAGCTCAAATACATGTAAATAAAATCTTAATTATACGGGTACACAAAATACAAGATATACACATAACAATCTCCACATTGGCTTGAATTCTGTAAACCACCTTAAAGATAACCAGTGTTGATGTCGATTATGCTATTGTTGATAATTTGCCACACTCAAACCACTATGGCATGCACCTCTAAATCGAGATGCTCGACACCTATTCGTCGAGGTGCCCTCATTGCTAATCATTTGTTGAATCAGAAAATTATCGTTTGACTTGACTCCACCTGCAACTAAAATTCTAACTGCATTCATTGATGATTAGATTTCCATAATTGATTGAACTGGATTGCTCCTAATTGTCTCTAATCACCCGCAATTAAACTCGATTACCCCTGATCACCTTTGATCTCGCCCGATCAATTCCAATATAAGTCAATCTGTTCAATCCCATCAAATCATTCAGAATCTAAAATTCTGACCATACTGATGAATCCGCAGTACCTGAAAACCTAAGGAGATACCTTTTTCTTAAATTATTTTATTATATATACGAGTCGATATAATAAAGAAAATCAAACTGTTGATTTTAATTGTACGCACACACATTGGATCACAACCCAGATAGTCCTGCACATACTTTACGCATCCAATTCTATGCAATACAAACTTCACACATTACAACCTCAATTCTGTGTAATACAAACCCTTGGTGAAAACTACGTGAACGTCGCCGCTGCCTTCATCCTTTTTTTTATTTCTTTGTGCGGCAAAAAATATTTTTGATTTATACGAATCGAAATTAAAAATAATACATGTGCTCTGATCAACCACCACAGCTTTAAATCATTTACCCTCGGCTCTGATATCACTTGTTGTGAATCGTTCACCGTTAGTTCTGATAACACTTGTTGTGATTTGAACACCAATTCTTGAATGCGAACGGAAGTAAAAAATTATTGTACACAAAAAAAAAAATCACACAAGGATTTATGTGGTTCGGCATAACCCTGCCTTCGTCTATGGGTGAGAAATAATCTACTATAATTGTAGAATGTACAAATTCAAAATAAAAAATACCCCAAAACTTAAAACCCACAACCCGAGCCCTGAAATAAACTATATTTCTTTACTCAAAGATTACTTCTGTGTTCTCAATATTTTTTTATCTCTTTTTATATCTCTACTCATTAATTTACTCTCCACACAATAATTAAAGTTATAAAATCTTATTTATAAACACACTCTAAAAATTGTAACTCTATATAACTATAAAATTTTACACATTAAAATTTATACAAGTTTATGACTCCAACTCAGTTAACGTGCATATAAGTAAAATACTGTTACACATAATACAATACATACACCAACAGGGAACAGGACTCCACGCGCAATGTCATGGTCGGCGGGGAGATTGTGGGAGTAAAGGAGCGATGACTGCGATATCTGAGACTTAAGTGTGAGACGACGGAGAAGAAAAGAGGGGGAAAATTCCGTTCTCTTTCCTTTCAAAAGGAGCGAAACTTCCGTTCTCTTCTCAGAGTGCGAGTTCCGACTTCCTACTTCCTTTCAAAAGGAGCGGAATTGAATTTCTGTTCTCTTTCTCAGAGTGCGAGTTCCGACTTCCTCCGACTTCCTACTTCCTTTCAAAAGAAGCGGAATTGGAATTTCCGTTCTCTTTCTCAGAGTCCGACTTCCGACTTCCTACTTCGTTTCAAAAGGAGCGGAATTGGAATCTCCGTTCTCTTTCTCAAAGTGCGACTCCCTTCCCAGCTCCTTTTGATTTGGTCTTAACATATTCACTTGTCATTTTAGTCAATTATCTCCAAAACTGCCAGAAACTCCGTCTTCCTCAGCCAATTTCGTACATCTCCAGGTATTCAATTTATGTACAACCAGTCTGAATACATTTAGTGTATGCTTCTTCCTCTTTTCTTTACTTTTCTATGATTATAGTGGTGTGTTTTATTTAAAGATTCGGATTAATGTTATTTTATTTATAAAAAATATAATATCTAAAAGATTTATTCTAACAATCTAAAGCTGATATTGCATTTATTTTATATTGTTTAGATTTTGTGTAGATGTTGATTGTGTTAGAAAATTTTTGGTGTTATTTTAATTTTGTTCACTGCTTGATGATTGATAAATTGAAAATTATGTTAGGTCTCTGTACAAATTGATCATTTTGATTACCCCAGAATTACATATTGTTGTCTAGTAAAAAAAATACTAAAAAAAATTAAAATACTATTGGTTTGTTTCTTGGAAGGGAAACGAGTTTTGTTTGGATATAAATTTCTGTGTTTTTTTTCAAAAAAAAAAATTATTTCCTATTATCCAAATATATTAGACCATAAAATATCCGTCTTGGATCTAATAGTTGTATTTGCAAGCTTAGCCGCTATATAGATTTCGTTTTATTGCTCCATGCGTTTGGTTGCTTAGAAAACTTGGGTCAAAGGATGAAAATTTTACGGCCTTGAATATTGAGTTTATTGTTACTTTTGCTCAAAGTAAATAGAAATTTCACTTCAATCAAACGAAACATTTGGCTTATCAGCAATGGCAGTGAATTCCACAGACTGGAGTTTTAAATTCTCACATCTTCTTTAAGCAACTATACAGTTTGAAAAATTACAAGTGTTTTTCAACAGTTTGCTGGAAAAAAAAAATCTGTTTTATTTTTATGGAAAATGCTAATGTTTTGTGAACAATAATAATAAAACTGCTTGAAAACAAAGAGTGCAATTTCGGTTTATTAAAAGTGTTATTACATCAATGCAAAAATAATTGTCATACTAATTGCACAATTATAAATTGATATTAATTTGGACAGTTATGTTGTTTTTTTTATAATAAATTACTAACTTATTACACCATTATAATTTATTATTAATGGGAAAAAATAAGAGGCACAAATGTATATGACAGTTACAATTTTTTTTTTGTGTGTGGGCGTGGGTGTGATGATATTTTGTAGTCTTTAATTGTTAGCAAGTAATTGGGTTATTCTATTATAATGAGAAAAAAAGTCTCAAAACTCTTGTTGTAATTTTATTTTCTATTATTTTAAAATCAATTTTAATTGTAAATTTTTAGAAATTGAAACATTTGGCTTATTAAATTAAAATTAATGGTTGTGATAAATATTTTACCATTGGAGATTTTAATTAAAAATGATAGCCACGAAACTTCCGCATATGTGGGGTCTGGGGAGAGGGTGGACCGTGTTGGAGAGTTGACTTAAAAAAAAAAACAAATTGAATGGGTGCAAGTAAATGTTTTTACCATTTACGTTATTTATGAGTGTGCCTTTTAGTATTTTACAATAAATGTGTATAATTATATTTAGATTGCCTTTTGATGGTTTTAAAATCTGTGATTCTTGTAGTCTATGTATATACATCAAACCTTTTGATCAAAGAAAATATACTAAAAATAATAATAACAACAACAAAGCAAGTCAGTCTCTCTCTCTCTCTCTCTCTTACTTACATCTCTACGATGTGGTCTCTATCCTTTGTTAAAGAAGACTTGTAGAAAGAGGTTTTGAATTGATTTTCATATTAGAAATAAAACACAATTTATGAATAAATATAAATATTTTATCTGTTGGAGGTTTTAAATAAAAATAAATATTTGATTTTATTTTTGAGAGTTATAAAGTTTATATGGCCATAAGGTGTTTTAATATAGTCATAAGTTACAGTTTTTTATTATGATTTCATTACAATAAAATGCTAATTGTGTCCTAACCTATTGTGTTAATAATTATTACGGTGTGCGCATGAGTATGGGGTAAATTCTTTTAATGATGGACATATTGTATTGTGAAAAAGAAAAGAGTTTGAATTGTGGGGGTTTTAAATCAAATATCTTTTATTGAGTGTTTTCGAAGTTCTTTTGTTGAGAAGAATAAACTTTATCAATTTTTGTCATACAAATATTTTTGTGAAATTTTGAGTTAATAGATTATTTAAGAGAAAACCAATTTTTATTATGGATTGCATATTTATGCAAGTATTGCGGCTCCTAGTAGTAAATAGACTATTGGCCTTGTGAAAGAAAAATATCGTGTTTACATCTTTTACTTTTCTAGATTCGCCAATTTTGGTGGAGTATCACGTTAACCCTACTCGACCCGAGTACGGCTACATGATATGCGTGGGGTGCAATTACTTTTTATCGAACACAGCTAAAATCTCAATTATAAGAGAATAGTGAAAAAATAAAGACAATATACTAAAACTAGATTTGTAATTTTTAGTTATCATGCGCAATAAAGCTATTACAGATAAAAATAAATGTCTAATGTGAGAAATCAATATGTATAAACCAATAAATACTGATGAAGCTGAAACGTTACCTTGTGGATTGCTCATCGATTTATTTTTTGTTGTATTCATGCACCCATACCTAATATTTGGATACTTTTTAACCAAGTCTACATGTCTTTAGTTTAGAAGTTTCATATGTCCGATTGCTAAATATATGCCCACACCCAACACTCATAGCGGAGTCCCTGTAACATAGCTTATCCTATGCATGTCTGTATTTAATGTTAAATTGGTTCCTGTGAGAGAAATATGGCTAGGCTTTTGTTGCTCTTTTCTTGAAATATATATTTATGAGGATTGGGGATATGGGTAGAGGGGGTACTACCTAATGCATTTCTAACATTAACATTAAGGTTGTAGATATCCTTCAAATTATTTACTAGGTGTAGAAAAGAGGGTGGCCTCTATTTGCTTGCTGATGTAAATTTCGCCTCCATATTCATTATCCTTTATATTCAGTGACCTTGCCTCATGGTTGCCAATTTTCAGTTGGTTTGATAAATGGGAACATGCTTTTACATACATTTTTTGTTCAGCAGAAGCATTAAGTAAAGTGTAACTTTTGCGTCTAGGATAAGTTGAAGCTTTATGTTACGAAAATATACTTTTGTAGCCATGAAACATATCCCATCACAAGGAGCTGCAACTTCCTCTCTTATCTTTTATACTAGTACTATCAACTTGAGCCAGAGGCTTTGTTGAGTGGGGAAGAGATGCAAGAAAGAGAAGGAAAGTAGGAAATTAGTGTGAGTGGTGTCAGAAATCTTGGTTTACTCTCCCGTAGAAATAACTTGCGCATTCTAATCCATTATTGGATGTGTTTGCTATTTTACACCAAATTGCATTGGATGATAATACTGGCAGTCAAACCCTATTAAGTTTAAGTTTCTTTCACAAGATTCAACCCAAATCCATTCTGATTGCAAGTCCAAACCGAGTTACTGAAAGGATAACTGATCATGAACCCAGCATAACTTATTTTTAATAGGCACAGATTGTCTGTTATAAATTCGGCAAGATACGTCCCATCATTGCATAGTTTGTCTCATGTTCCAATGGGATATAACTGTTGTAGGCAAAACTGTCAAGATCATTGTTTTTACAAATGATTTTCGTTAAAATTTAACTGGACGGACAAACGCCGGAACGGGCTCCAGATAAAATTTTTGACGTCGAACGATCAAAATTAAAACCAGTGCAACCAAAGTTAATTTAGAAGAATACTTTTTATCGGTCAAATCTTCAACTACGTTTTTGATTCCGAGTTGAAACTTCCGTCACACCTTCTACTGTATTCCCTTATGCGATTCTCGAATATAGTGTGAGCTATAATCTATCGAGAACTTGTACCGGCAGAACCTAGACAGCTTTAGTCTTGAAGACAAGTTGTGAATATGGTTCAGCCTACCCGCATATTTATAGGACTACAGTAGGGATCTGTGGAGTAATTATGAATCAGATTTCTAGTAAAACACATACGTATCCAGCGGTTTCCGCAATTAAGCAAACCTCAAGCGGTATCTGCAATTATGAAAACCTTGAAGCGATTTCTGCAATTTTCATGAAACACTAAATTACAGTTCACACCACTAAAGAACTATAATTGTACCCTGACCCACAATATCAAGACCATCTTGCATTGAGTTCCTATTATTAAATGTTCAACATTTCTCCCTACGTTAAGATTGTCAATACCCGCTAATTAAATTTAATTACTGACAATTTAATTTGATCAACATCTTGAAATTTTTTAAACCCTTTCGTTTAACTTATTTGACTGCTGGATAATTAAATCCACCACAGAGTTTGACCCAGTCAAAACTTATAAGCTTCTTTAAGGGGGTATCATCAACCCCGATCTTTTAGGACGTGGATTCCATCAATAATTAATATTTACCATATAAATAATACCACTATCCAACTCACCGAGAATATAGACTCATATAAGATTACACCATTTAATGAATTAAAATAACGAATATTAAATATACGCAAATTAAAATTATTTCAGGATTAAGAGTATAAGCACTATTCATAATAATCTTAGAGTGTGAATTAATTTATATAATCAGTATAAAATTAATAACCCAAATTGTGTCTCATTCAATACACACAAAGTGTGCTAGTACAGAGAGTCGGAATAATAGACGATGTTATTATCTGTTTCTCATAACCAAGACATGTTTACTAAAACTCTGTGCTACAGTCATACCGATGGTATATCCATTTCTATCTAAACTGTGAACATAAAACTTATATTCTGCAAGAACCTAAAATCTGATCTTTTGTGTGTAAGTCGTACTCTACACACCAGATTAAATACTATACAGAATAAAAGACATTCATGCATAACATTAAGGAAATGATATACATACATTGCTAATTAAGATTCTCATAAAATGAAAAATTAATTTTATTAAAATAAAATTAAATACTAAAAACATGATTTTCAGTATAACCCTAACAATCTCCTACTTATACTCAAAATTATACTGCCATACATTTGACTCCCATGTTTTCTACATAACTATCAAAAGTCTTAGCCGGTAAGCTTTTTGTGAAAAGATCTGCAAAGTTGTCTTCTGATGTAATCTTGGTCACAGCAACATCATCTCTCTGTACAATTTCTAGTACCGGGTGATATTTATGCTCAATGTGCTTTCTTTTTTATGCACTCTTGGCTCTTCGAGTTTGCAACCGCTCCGCTATTGTCACAATAAAGTGTAATAGCCGACTGAACTGAAGGTACCACCTCTAGATTCAACAGGAAGTTCCTGAGCCAAACAGCCTCCTTGGCTGCTTCAGAAGCTGCCACGTACTCGACCTCCATAGTGGAATCAGCAATGCAGGACTGTTTGATACTCCTCCAACTTATAACTCCACCTTCTAAGGTAAACACATATCCTGAGGTAGACTTGCAGGAATTCTTGTTAGACTGAAAATCTGAGTTTGTGTACTCTAAAGGTACTAGACTGTCTGCCTGGTAAATCAACATATAATCCTCAGTCATTTCGGGTATTTGATTATATATTTTTTACCGAAATCCAATGCTCCTGCCCTAGATTAGACTGATATCTGCTAACCATGCCAATGGCAAAGTAGATGTCGGGTAAAGTGCAAAGCATAACATACATGAGGCTTCCTACTACTGAAGTATAAGGAACCGCATTCATCTTCTCTATCCCATTAGGTGTTTTAGGACACTGATCCTTGGATAGAGTGATTCCACGTTAGAAAGAGAGAAACTCTTTCTTGGAATCCTGCATGCTAAAACGAGTAAGGATATCAGCGATATACTTTGTTAGTAATAAACCCAACATCCTTTATTTTCGATCTCGGACGAGCTTGATTCCAAGGATGTGACTGGCTTCTTCCAAATTCTTCATATCAAATTATCCAGATAACCATAATTTAATCATAGATAATGCCCCCACATCATTTCCGATGAGCAAGATATCGTTTACATAAAGTACTAAGAAAATCACCATGCTTCCGTTACGCTTCTTGTACACATAGGACTCATCCGGACTCTGATCAAAACCATAAGACTTTATAGCTTGATCAAATCGAGTGTTCCAAGACCTCGATATGCCTGTTTAACTCCATAAATGGATCTCTTAAGCTTGCACAGCATGTGCTCTTGACCTTTTGTAATGAATCCGTCTGGTTGTATCATATAGATACACTCGTCAAGACTTCTGTTAAGAAAAGCTGTCTTGATATCCATTTGCCAGATTTCGTAATTGAAATAAGCGGCAATAGATAAGAGAATCCGGATAGACTTAAGTATGGCTACCGGCAAAAAGGTTTTCTCATAATCGATTCTGTCTTTCTGAGCGAACCCTTTTGCAACAAGTCTGAAGGTTTCAATCTTCTCGTTTGCTCCTCTCTTCCTTTTGTAGATCCACTTGCATCTAATGGCTTTTATCTCTTCGGGTGGTTCTACAAGTTCCCAGACCTAATTGGAATACATAAATTTTATCTCTGAATTCATAACCCTTTGCCAAAGATCTGCATCTTTATCCTGAAGTGCTTCATTGTAGTTATAGGGCTCGATATCTAGTTCTGTCGGTATCTTGTCAAAAGACTCTCCCAAGAACATATACCGATTAGGTTGATGAACAACCCTCCCATTACGACGAGGCGCTACCTGTGTCTGTGTACTAGCAGTAACACGCTGTGCAGAATCTGAACCCTGAGCATTAGCACTCTGTTCATGATTTGCACATGTCCCAATAATCCTCCTACTACAACGAGGTAATGGAATATCATTGACTTGTGGTTCTTCCGTTCTACTAGTATTTCTGCTAAGTTCTTCTAGAACAATATTGCTTTTGAGCCTGTGATACATAATATAATTCTCTTCCAAGAATCGGGTATTGGTACTAACAATGACCTTCTGATCCTTAGGATTATAAAATAGACCATCCTTCGTTACCTTGGAATACCCCACAAAGAAATAGACTTATGTCCTCGGTTCCAACTTACTCACGTTCCCTTTCAGCACATGTGCTGAACACCCACAAATCCGAATGTATTTCAAACTAGGCTTACGACAGGTCCACAATTCTATGGGAGTAGAAGGTACTGACTTAAAATACAAGTCGTTGCCTCTAATGCGAATCCCCAAAACGAATCTGGTAAACCTG
Source organism: Heliamphora exappendiculata (assembly GCA_034768845.1). Lineage (NCBI taxonomy): Eukaryota > Viridiplantae > Streptophyta > Magnoliopsida > Ericales > Sarraceniaceae > Heliamphora > Heliamphora exappendiculata. Next base: position 31,663 of record JAOTRH010309083.1, read on the forward strand.
AATAATTCATCATAGACCTTACCATTTCCATAAGAGTCCTATTCATCCTTTCTGCTATACCATTCAGCTGCGGAGTGTTAGGTGCAGTCAACTGGGATATAATCCCTTCTGATGACAGGTAGTCCCTAAACTCTCCAAAGAGGTATTCCCACCACGGTTGGATCGTAATGATTTGATAATTTTACCCAGACGCTTCTCCGTCTCCGCCTTGAATTCTTTGAATTTCTCAAAGCATCCAGACTTATGGTGCATTAAGTAAATGTATCCATACCTTGAGTAGTCATCAATGAAACTGACGAAGTACTCAAAATCACCTTTAGTCTGGATTGTCATAGGACTACACACATCATAGTGAACCAGTTCTAATGGTTCTTTAGCTCTATAGCTTTTGGCCGAAAATGGCTTCTTGGTCATCTTACCCTTTAAGCAAGATTTACAGACTGAAAGTGCTTCCACTTCCAATGAACTCAAAGGTCCATCTGCCACCAGTCTGTTTATCATTTTTAGATTAATATGACCCAAGCGTAAGTACCACAGAAACGTTTAATTCATTAAAGAAGGAAACTTTCTCTGATATAATAAATTTGATGTGTTATTCAATTCAGTTAGTTGCAGTGTAGGAGAGATAGGAGATACAATATAGAGATTATCCACCAATGTATCAGAACAAATAAAATATTTATTTTTTTTCGTAACGACAGATACCTTAAAATGAATAGAATATTTGTCCTTTATTAAGCTCGAGACTAAAATTAAATTTTTTCTATTCAAAGGTACATAAACATAAAGACAATATTTCAGAAGAAGTATTATATCTCTATTAAAATTGAAAGTGACATCTCCTACTGCAACTGCTGCCATCCTTGTATTATTGCTCATGCGTAGACGTATTTTTTCATCACTGAGCTGCTTGGTTTCTTGGAATCCCTGCAAAAAATTGCAGACATGATTAGTGGCTCCCGTATCTATACACCAGATACCCGTAGATAACACCGCTAAATATGTTTCAACCATCAGTGAATAAAAATTACCTGATTTGTTCTGCTTACTGAGAAAAATTGGACACTTCTTTTTTCAATGCCCAAACTGGTTACAGTGATAGCCCTTACCTTTCGGCTTCGTCACACCAGCTTTTGGTTCCTTAACTGCTTTTGGAGCTGTGCCTTCCTGTGTCTGAATCTTTTTTTTTTCTTGCCTTCGGCTTCGTCACACCAGCTTTTGGTTCCTTAACTGCTTTTGGAGCTGTGCCTTCCTGTGTCTGAATCTTTTTTTTTTCTTGCCTTCGGCTTCGTCACACCAGCTTTTGGTTCCTTAACTGCTTTTGGAGCTGTGCCTTCTTGTGTCTGAATCTTTTTCTTTTTCTTGCCTTTCGGCTTAGACGAAGAACCCTTCTTAGCCACATACACAGAACCTGACTTCCTAAGAATACCCTCGGCTGCTTGAAGTTCCTTGAGAAGTTCTGCCAATAAAAAGCTGAGCTTGTTCATGGTATAATCTAGGCAAAACTTCATAAAACTTTCAGGTAGTGACTAGAGTATGATATCGACCTGGGTTTTTCCGTCAATTTCAGCTCCAAGGATCTCCAGTTCATTCAGAAGATTGATCATCTTCAAAACATGATCCCTAATTGGGGTGCCCTCAGCCATGTTTGCATTCATTAGAGATTTTATGGCCACTTGCCTAGTAGCACGATTTTGATTCCAAAATATTTTTTTGAGGTTCATAATCATGTCATAAACACTGGGCATAGACTGATGCTGATGCTGCAAAATATTTGGCATTGAAGCTAAAATGTAACAGCGAGCAAGCTGATTAGCTTTCTGCCACTTCTGATGGGCCTGGATTTTCTGTTTGGTTGCCCCTACATCAGATACCAGTGGATATATCTTAGTTAATACAAATTTGTAATCCTCGACAGTTAAGACAATGTCCAAGTTCCATTTTCAATCAACATAATTTGGTCCCGTAAATTTATTTTCTTTGAGTATTGAAGTGAGTGGATTGAGAACCGCTTTAATAATGAGAATCACATAATTAAAAAAATACCGTTAATTATGATGAGCAATACTTTGAATTTATTTTAATTTGATTCCCTCTACTATTTTAAATGAAATTCACCAGCAGCCTGGTACCTTGTGAATAATATGACTCGATGGGAAGACGTCTATTATCCATCGTACGACCAGACAGGCCAATTTCTATTAATTTTACTAACTAGGCAATTGACCCTGTCAAGTAAAATTAAATAGCTGTCATAACTTCGGTACAATATATAATAGCAGTGAGTTAGATGGAGAGGATACTATTATATACAGCTAAGTGTTAATCATCATCTAATCCAAAATCAATCGCTTCGCAATAAACCCTTCAGATGAAGAAGTGATCCACACTAACAATTATCTAGAATTATCCCTAAAGTAGGTTTGTATTGGCGATACTGCAATTAATCTATCCGATGGGGAGAAAGGCCTTACTGTCAACACGCAGAACTTAATTATATCTCTTACAAACTGGTGATGGAGATTGTGGAATTTATCTGTAAATAAAATTTTTCTCATACTTAGATTTTTAAAACATTTTTAAGGGTTATAAAAATTCGTTTAAGTAAAATAAATTTATTAATTTCGAAAATTACATGATCTGAAAGAATCAAATATCTTTTCTGTACACGATTCTATAGATTCTAGTTTGCCAAACAATCTTTTCGTGTTTAAATGCGTAACAAAGAAAATTTAATAAATACATAGTTTTTTCTTCAGCTTTTCTGCTAAGGTAGTGATTAAAGATATTTATTTATTTTATTTTTCATTTCATATTTTTCGAAAAATAATAATTTATTTCGATTAAATATTTTTTCATTTAATTAATTCAAAATTCGGAATTAATTTTCATATTTTTTCAAGATATTCGATTTTATGAAAAAATTATCTTAAATGTGATATTAAAAAATAAAATATCTAAAGTTTTTCCATTTAATTAAAAAAACTTAATTTTATTTTTCATTACAAAATATTTTAATTAAAATTGAATTTCTCGAATTAATTAAATTAACAGGATAAATAAAACAGATATGCAACATTCACGCAGTTCATATATATATAAACACGATATGCATATTTTTTGATTTTTTGATTAAAGAGAAACGCTGAAGCGTTTTAGTCTTTTGTAAAAGATAAGCTGTAATAATCCTTATTTCTGTCTGATTCCTGTATTCCTATTGCATCAGGATTTCCTGATACACTGTGATATACTAGTATATCATATCACGGTCTTTAATCATATTAGAAAACGATCAAAACAGCCCGGAAAAAGCCAGACCACCGCCGGCTACAAACCCGCGCTGCTGGTGCCGCCACTCCAGCCGCTTCAGGCGGCTTTTGCCGCTGCCTCGTTGCTCCGTTTTCGACACTTTTTATACCGAAAAATAACTCTTGAAAAGTAGTATTTTTCTATCAAAAAATCAGCTCAAAAATTGCTCAGAAAACAACTGAAAAATGCTTGGAAACTGTCGCTGCCGGCCACTAGTGCTGCCGCTTTGTTCCGCCGCCCATTTGGGCTTTTTTTGGTGGTCCTTTCGTGTCCGTTTTTTCTGCAAAAATTGCTCAAATATCCAGCAACATGATGCTTCGAAGAATGCCTCGAAAACAGTCCGAAAAAGTCCCAAAAAATAGCCCCGAACAGTGCCTATTGCACCACTGTTGTTGTTAGAAAACCGTTGCTGCTTTGCGCCTTTTTTGTGCACTGTTTGGCCCAGTTTTTTAATATTTTTGGAAAGTATTTTAAGGTATGTTTATTTCTATTTAATGCATAAATACTGTAGAAAATTCACCAGAAAAAACTATTTAAAATTGTTAAAAACTTACCGCGATCCGTGGCTTGTAAAAACCCGAAACCACTGCTGGTGCCGCCGCCTGTTCTTCGTGTTCTTGGATATTCAACCTGTTCTTAAAATAATCTAAATAGATATTTAAAAACAGATATAACTATTACATCGATACCTATGTCCCGAAGGCTCACATTAAATTCTAGAAAAAAACCTTAATCTATCATGATCAACTTTCGTGATTAAAAAATAAAAAATCTTCATTCAATCCATTTAATCAAATATAAAATAATAGATGATCATAAAATCGAAATTAGAACGCTTACAAAACCAAATTAGCACAGTTCTAAAATTACCCAACCCTGATAACCGTAAACAAAAAACAAAATGGCTCTGATACCACCTGTAGGAGGCAAAACTGCCAAGATAATTGTTTTTGCAAATGATTTTCGGTAAAATTTAACTGGACGAGCAAACGCCGAAACAGGCTCTAGATAAAACTTTTGACGTTGAATAATCAAAATTAAAACCCGTGCAATCAAAGTTAATTTAGAAGAATACATTTTACCGGTCAAATCTTTAACTACGTTTTTTTATTCCGAGTTGAAGCTCCTGTAAGACCTTTTACTGTATTCTCTTATGCGATTCTCGAATATAGTGTGAGTTATAATCTATCAAGAACTCGTATTGGCAGAATCTAGATAGCTTTAGTCTTGAAGACAAGTTGTGAATATGGTTCAACCTACCCGCATATTTATAGGGCTACAACAGGGACCTGTGCAGTAATTATGAATCAGACTTCTAGTGGAACACAGATACGTATCCAGCGGTTTTCGCAATTAAGCAAACCTCAAGCGATATATGCAATTATGAAAACCTTGCAGCGATTTCTGCAATTTCTATAAAATACTAAATTACAGTTCACACCACTAAAAAATTATAATTGCACTCTAAACCAAAATTTCAAGACCATTTTGCATTGTGCTCATGTTATTAAATGCTTAACATTTCTCCCTACGTTAAAATTTTCGATATCCGCTAATTAGATTTAATTACTGACAATTTAATTTAATCGGCATCTTAAAATTCCTTAATACCTTAAATCCTTCTGCTTAACCTGTAAAGTTTGACCCGGTCAAAAATTATAAGCTTCCTTAAAGGGGTATCGTCAATTCTGATCTTTCGGGTCGCGAATTTCGTCAATAATTAATATTCACAATTTAAATAATACCGCTTTCCAACTCACTGGGAATATAGACCCATATAAGATCTAACTTTCTAATGAACGAAAATAACGAATATTAAATATACGCAAATCAATAATTATTTCAGGATTAAGAATATAAGCACTATTCATAATAATCTTGGGATGAATTAATTTATATAGTCAGTATAAAATTAATAACCCCAATTGTGTCCAATTCAATACACACAAAGTGTCTTAGCACAGAGAGTCGGAACAATAGACGACACTATTATCTGTTCTTTGTAACCAGGACAAATCTACTAAAACTCTGTGCTATAGTCGTACTGATGGTATGTCAATTTTCATCTAAACTGTGAACATAAAACTTATATTCTGTAAGAACTTAACATCTGATCTTCTGTGTGTAAGTCGTACTCTACCATCAGATTAAATACTATACAGAATAAAGGACATACATACATAACATTAAGGAAATGATATACATACATTGTTCATCAAGATTCTTATAAAATAAAAAATTAATTTTATTAAAATAAAATTAAATACTAAAAATATGATTTTCAGTATACCAACCCTAATAATAACAATATGCATAGTAGCTGTATAACAACGTAATCGCAATCACAAAAAGCAAAAATGATAACTAGATTATTCGTAAAAACCCATTGATTCATCTAGTTGTATGCTTTTTAGACGTTAAGTTTGCCAACCTTTTCATTGGCTAGAATTTTTTAGAATACCATCAATTTGCTAGATTTTTCAAGATTGGTTGCCCAGCTGTTGGAATCCCACGTTAGATGCGCATAATATCCATGGTAGACTTATAAGATGGTGTAGGACTCTCAACTTGGAGGCACCTTTTTGGTTAGTAACCAAAGGGACAAAACTGTGAGGCTGGCTGAGGGCTAGGCCAAAGCGGACAATACTTTTTTAGGTGGGGGTTCTGCCTTGCATCTTACAAAAAAATTCTGATCAGGTCTCTCATCATGCAATTTTTTCATTGAACCTTGAAGGCTAAAAAGGCTAGGCCAGTGATTAGAAAAAAGGTATCCTCATTTGTGTGTCTAAATCAACTGCTTGTTGCTAATATGGAAGAATTGTCAGGACATTATCACTGTTGAAATACATGTTTGGTTTTCAAAATATTTTAGGTATGCTCATATGCATATGCTAGGGGCCCTATGCAATATCTTATCCCCC